>CM022882.1:20804367-20814988 GCA_012654025.1 Pachypsylla venusta
CCTAAAACGTTTAAAAAGCCTTTTTAAATTATATTAAACCACATTTTAAGTTTGTAACTTGCTCCAAAAAAAAATAACAGTATCTGTCTGGTACCGAGATGGCGAGTCAACAAGATTATAAATAAATGCTATTTCTTTGTGTTAATATGTCACACAGGTGCCCACTGCAGCATTGTAGGATTTTCCCAATATCAATTATTGCCTGGCTGATTATTTCCAGAGTACAATAATAACAATTTTTATCAGGAACCTACTCATGACATATTTCTTTTACAGATTTTGTCCCCTGAGTAATATCCCATATTGTAATGTGTCAGGTGTTAAAGAAACCTCTGAAACACGGTAAAGAATAATCAGGAGAAGAAACATGAGCAAAACGAAGGTATTTTCAAATTACTTTGAATTTTGTTTTATTATTTTCATTAAAGCGGTTTTCATTAATCCTGTCTAAAAAGAGAATGGTAAGACCCAGGGACTTCAAATTTGGTAAGTATGTCAAATTTAGGGTCTAATTAGATTTGAAATCATCATGATAACCCCCCTCAAATTTTTTTTGGGGGGGGTACCCCCCAAAAAAAATTTATTGGGGGGTATCCCCAAAAAATGTATTATTTTTTGCCAGAAAAATAATAAACCCAGGTGTCACATTTGCAGAGTTTTTAAATTAAAAATTACATCAAATTACTTTGATTTTTTCTATTTTACCTACAATGCTGGCACCTGGTCACTATGCGCTATTTAACTCCATAGCTACTCATTGTCTTCACGAGGATGCGTGGGTCCCGAAAACATCCAAACCGAAATTGAAAGAATGTGGAACATGAAAGTGAAAGTAGTACCAGTAGTAGTGGGGGCACTTGGAGTAGTGCCAAAATCATTAAAAGAAAACCTAAAACAAATACCGGGACACTCCAACATCAATAATATACAATAGTGTGCACTGCTTGGGTCAACCTACATCTTGGGAAAAGTAGGAATTTAAAGAGTGAAGAGTGAAGTCTGAGGAATTGGGTTAATTCCTGATCCAGATGCCTATCCCATAGGAAATAACTATGATTCCTCTCGATAACCGAAACATAATAATCATCAAATTACTTTGATTTTTTCTATTTTACCTACAATGCTGGCACCTGGTCGCTATGCGTATTTAACTCCATAGCTACTCATTGTCTTCATGACGATGCGTGGGTCTCGAAAACATCCCACACAGTAAAAAGTGTTTGCACCCGCCAGTATTCGAACTTGGGTCTCCCGAAAGCAAGACTAGTACAGTGACCATTGAGCCATGCAGCCATGGAAGCTGACAATAAGATTATGGAGAGCATTAAAAACAAATTGTGCAGCAGTAAATTGTTGTTGTTAACATTCTCAAAGACTCTCAATGTGTCTCCAGGCCAAGAAAGGCGGTCTCTCCAACAGGATCTGTCCATAACGCCGACCGCTCCAGATTAGTTGGGCCTGATGGATAGTTGATGTAAATCATGAGCAACCAGCATATATAGACAAGATGCTACAGAGTTTAGCAAAGATTTATATACCAACTCTTTGAGGAAGTATCTGGAGCAGCACGGTTGGGTCCACGGGGGAGAAACACAATGAGTGAGTTGTCGTCGGAACGATGTTGATGGTCTTTGGCCGTGCTCGAGGGCACGGGTAGCCCCGGTACGAAGAATTTGCAGCAGTAAATTCGCGACGGTCAGTTAGTTTATCAATGCTGAGAAGAAGAAGCATATTGTCATAGGAATAGAAATAAAACGACCACGCTAAAACCTGTCATAAAATCATTACAGACGGAAGCGTACACCATTCTAGTTCAGTAGGTTAGCAAAATAAATAACAAAACCACACACACAAACAAACAAACAAAAAGTCTACCTAAGATAACAAGAAGATTCACAACTTTTATAGTGGTCTGGTTTGGTGATATTTATCACAAGAGTTATGTATCATATAACTCAGGGGTGTCCAAACTTTTTCAGCAGGCGATCGACTTTTGCTTTCATATTATTGGAAGTAGGTAACTGCTCTGCTGTACTACACACAAAAGAGTCTCCCTAAGATAACAAGAAGATTCACAACTTTTATAGTGGTCTGGTTTGATGATATTTATCACAAGAGTTATGTATCATTATAGTTCAGGGGTGTCCAACCTTTTTCAGCAGGCGATCGACTTTTGGTTTCATATCATTGCAAAGAGGTAACTGCTCTGCTGTACTACACACAAAAGAGTCTACCTAAGATAACAAGAAGATTCACAACTTTTATAGTGGTCTGGTTTGATGATATTTATCACAAGAGTTATGTATCATATCAGGGGTGGCCAACCATTTTCAGCAGGCGATCGACTTTTGCTTTCATATCATTACAGAGAGAGAACTGCTCTGCTGTACTACACACAAAAAAGTCCACCTAAGATAACAAGAAGATTCACAACATTTAAAGTGGTCTGGTTTGATGATATTTATCACAAGAGTTATGTATCATATAACTCAGGGGTGTCCAACCTTTTTCAGCAGACGATCGACTTTTGCTTTCATATTATTGGAAGTAGGTAACTGCTCTGCTGTACTACACACAAAAAAGTCTACCTAAGATAACAAGAAGATTCACAACTTTTATAGTGGTCTGATTTGATGATATTTATCACAAGAGTTATGTATCATATAACTCAGGGGTGTCCAACCTTTTTCAGCAAGCGATCCGCTTTTGCTTTCATATTATTGGAAGTAGGTAACTGCTCTGCTGTACTACACACAAAAAAGTCTACATAAGATAACAAGAAGATTCACAACTATTAAAGTGATCTGGTTTGGTGATATTTATTACAAGAGTTATGTATCATATAACTCAGGGGTGTCCAACCTTTTTCAGCAGGCGATCGACTTTTGGTTTCATATCATTGCAGAGAGAGAACTGCTCTGCTGTACTACTCACAAAAAAGTCCCTAAGATAACAAGAAGATTCACAACTTTTAAAGTGGTTTGGTTTGGTGATATTAACACAAGAGTTATGTATCATATAACTCAGGGGTGGGCAACCTTTTTCAGCAGGCGATCGACTTTTGGTTTCATATCATTGCAAAGAGGGAACTGCTCTGATGTACTACACACAAAAGAGTCTCCCTAAGATAACAAGAAGATTCACAACTATTAAAGTGATCTGGTTTGGTGATATTTATTACAAGAGTTATATATCATATAACTCAGGGGTGTCCAACCTTTTTCAGCAGGCGATCGACTTTTGGTTTCATATTATTGCAAAGAGAGAACTGCTATGCTGTACTACACACAAAAAAGTCTACCTAAGATAACAAGAAGATTCACAACTTTTAAAGTGGTTTGGTTTGGTGATATTAACACAAGAGTTATGTATCATATAACTCAGGGGTTGCCCTTTCAGCAGGCGTTGCCCTTTCAGCAGGCGATCGACTTTTGGTTTCATATCATTGCAAAGAGGGAACTGCTCTGATGTACTACACACACAAAAAATCCCCCTAAGATAACAAGAAGATTCACAACATTTAAAGTGGTCTGGTTTGGTGATATTTATCTCAAGAGTTATGTACGTAAAATATAAAATTTGGGGGAGGGGGGCGGTTATACAGTAAAATAGTAAACCCATGTGTCATTTGTGTCATATGGCTGAAAGAAGAAGAAAAAAATCGAACCCAGCACCTCCTTGGCGCAAGCCGATTGAGTTGCACACTCGGTTCGTGAGACAACTTAATAATCATAGTTTTTTATTCTTTCAGATCCTAATAGGGGGACTTAAATAGAATATTTGTGACAGACATCAAACCGACATGAGTTTGATTGAGGGCGAAATTTTTATCCTCTCAAAGTAGGAAGTACAAGACGACTGCAATATTTTCCCATGTAAGTCATTGAATAAAATTATTATGGACTGGCTTCGCGATTGACCTCTTTGGTCATCCCTGATTTAGAATAACACGGTCAGGTCAGTCAACAAGTTGTTGAACAAGCTGGCGACGTTATGTAAATCAACAACAGTGTGTGCAAAATAATAATCCAGCCATCAAGATTAGTCTAGGACAGGTTGTTGTATCAAAGCTACAAGACTTCATTAAGTGAATTAGTCATTCAGAAATCCCATCACTGAAAAATATCAACTTTTCAGGAGGCGAAGAAAACCTCTTATGGTGTTTCTGAAATGAACACATTTGTGTTATAACGTTTCTTATAGAAACATCATGACTCAGACGATTTGTATGGAACTTATGGAAGACGAGTCTCAACGTTTAGCCATCGTGGAGCTACGTTGATTATGATTCAGTCGACATACCAACTGGGCTTTGCGTTTTATAACTATAGAAGACTAGCTATTTTCCCGTGCTTCGCTACGGTTACATAATTCAACAACAATTTCGGGAAATCATAATTTTAGATTTTTGGTGGAACCGAACCCCAGAGTGAGCACCGCTCCTATTTAAAAAATTTTATATTTTATTCAAGGATATGACTTTTTGAACTTCGGAACACCTTTGTATCAAATTTCAGCATTCTCGCTCATCCCGAAGTGGTACTTGTCAATTCCGATTTTTTGGTGGTGAAAACCGTCCATAAATCGGGGAGAAACCGGAATTTTTCAAATTTTATATCTTTTATGGTGTCCTTATATACTATTTGGGGGGGGGGGGAGGTCATTCTCGATAATTTTTCGTTATCTCTTTTAGTTTGTCCAGAAAAAATTGCAAAAAGACCCGCTAATAGCGCCATTTTTGGCGGTAACTTGCTCCCACTTGATTTTTTTTTTTTTTTTTCCTTTCTTACGCACCTACATACTAAAAGGGACCTGTGTGCCAAGTTTCAAGTCTCGAGGTTTAGCCATCGTGGAGGTACGTTGATTATCAGTCAGTATACCAACTGGGCTTTGCGTTTTATAACTATAGGAGATAGTAATTTGCGTTCATTTCAGAAACACCATAACTCACTGAGAATTATGATGTGTCTGAAATGAAAGCATATTATTATTTTCCCTTATAAATTCCATACAAATCATCTGAGTCATGGTGTTTCTATAAGAAACGATGCGTTTTCATCTCCTCTCTCCACTGGTATCAATATCTCAATTTTGAAAAATAATTGTCATGGACAGCCGTTGAAAGAAAAACAGGGGAACAAAGATGTGTGGACAGGAGGAAGAGGCGGCCTCCATATTTTTTTTCTCTGTGAAACAGGGTCCAGAGTCGCTCTTTCATTACTATCAAATAAAAAATAGATTTTCGGATTCTGCGTATCTTGAAACGTATAATATCAAATTTTGAGTGGGGGGGGGGAGGAATTTTTTCGTGACAATTCCAAAAGGTTCATTATTTATTGAAAATAATAAACCAAAATATAAAATAGTTTATTTTAGAATAATCATCCATAGCACCTCCCTGAGGCAGTGTGCTTAGAGCGGAGGTAACGTTTCCCCTTTGAACAACGAAACTAATTCTTTGCCTGAAGTACTCCTCCCCGCGTCTCGCTGTCTATCCTTCATCTCAAGTACCAAGGCTTTGGAGATGTCCACAAGATTGAAAAGTTTCGACTCCTAAATTAATAAAATCATGGAGGTTTTGTAACCCTTTGCACCTTGGCCATTTGCTTAGTTGCACCTGGTTTGCTGCCTCCCCCGAAAATTATATTACAATTTTTTTGAAATCTACAAAATTTAGAAGAAAAAAATATTACCCTTAACGTCAACCTGGATTGAAAACACATTCTCGCGTACGGTCCGTACATAAAATAAATTAATGGCAACGTTGGTTAGAAGTGAGAAGTAATCTCCAAATAAATTATTTTGAATGTGTCCGACTTAGGGGAGAACCGTAGGGTCCTCGAACAAGAGAAAAAGCCCACGTTCAAAATATTTTTCCCGTTTGGGGAAAAAAGTTTTGCTCAAGCAATAAAGGCTCAATAAACAGTGGTCGTAAAAACGTTTCCTAACCTGTCAAGGGGAGTTAAAATATGTCAATAAAGCTAACAAGTAAACATAAAAAGTTAAAAACAAAAGAGAAGTGGAAAAAATAAAAATATGGTTGGTGGGATTTATCTCGCGATGTCACGTCGCTCGCGACAAACCCTACGGTTCTCCCCGGAGTCACCATTTTGAATGAAAGCGACATCTGACAGAGAATCCTGGATAAGAATCGAGGTATTTTATGTTACGCGGGATTTTTCCCATTTACGGCTTGCCATTTGCAATATCGCTCCGTCTCATCGGTCGCCTCTTTTGTTTTGTTTTTAACTTTTTTTGTTTACTTGTTAGCTTTATTGACATATTTTAACCCTTGTAGACAGGTTAGGAAACGTTTTTACGGCCATGCCTTGATGAGCAATTTTGCTTGAGCACGACACTTTTTGAAAGTGATTAAAAAGGGGGAAGATATTAAGGATATCATGGGATTAAAAGTTGTGGGATTTGGGAAAAAGGGATTTTTCTTGTCCAGGATTCTCTGTCATATGCCGCACTCATTTTGCATACGTTTCCATACTCCCAGGAGAAACAATTTTTCCCCTAAAATCATTTTTCCATATTTGGAGAAAAAGTTACAATTTACAACTGCAAATTTCAGACAAGGTTGGATTAGTGATCATGCAATCGAAGCATAGCCATATAAATGTTTCCTATCCTCTCTGCTTGGGGAAATATAGTACAAAATGACATATTTTACCTTACCCCAATCAGAGAGGTTAGAAATTGTTGCGATTGCCTCCACTCATTGAGGGAAAAAATTATGGGAGAAAGAAATGAAATTAAGGGAAAAAAAATCTCCCCGGAAGCAGACGATTTTTAATTTGAATATCAAGTGCTGCTACCAACGATTATTGTTTGTAGTTTGTTTTGTTTAAATTTTAAATTCAAATCAGTTGAAATTTTGAAAAATGGATTTAAAAAGTTTTTGTGTGTTTACTGTTTGCTTCTAAAATCATTAAATAATAATAAACCTTTTTTTGATGTGATATAATTACAAATTATAAAAGTAGATACCTATTTAGTAGCAAAATAAAATAATTTGAATATCAGCCTTTCAGTTTTATAATAATTTATGTACATACCTATTACGAATTATTATCAAAATCAGCGTTTTGCTGAGTCATTCTTTGAATAACATGTTAATTATAAGTGTTAATAAATTTACAGAGAAACTTTCAAATTGTTCGGATTCATCATCAGTCTAGTCGAGTTAAATATAGATGAACGGTAAGTCACCACTCATACTTTGTGTTTTTTTTTTTTATTTATTTAATTTATTTTAAAGGTAAATAGTTTTTGTTTTCCCGGAGTGATTTAGAGTTCTCTTGAAGGAAAGATTTTTTTGTGAGAGATATGGCGTCAAAAACGTAATCCATATTTTCATTCATACTTTCTCCTCAAAAACCACACGTAAATGTTTTAGTTAGAAATTGTTTTGTAGAATCTTTATTTTTGAAGCTGGAAACCTGCCGTTAGTTTTAAAATATTTCCTGGATCATTTAAAATCGATTTAGGTTCGGATTTTTTTTTTTTAGCAATGCCTCGATCACAAGAATACTTTTCAATGTATAAATTGTATAGCGCTCCGCCGAAGTTGTTATATCTAGCCATACCTGATTTGAGATTTTAGGGCTTGTTAGATACATTTTGATTCTGACAATATCATGAAAATTACAATTAGAAAATAAAATATACCTATTTTTCACATGCGCATTTCTTATCTAAATTGACATATAATATAGTATGGTTTGTTTACGTTAATAAAGTGTTCTTATGAGCGTGGTGTGGCTCAACCAAAAAATATCATATTTTCTATCCTTAAATCGAGTTTAAATGATCCAAAGAAAATTTTAAAACTAACTACAGGTTTTTTAGCTTAAAAAATAATGATTAGATAAAACACCTACTAACTGGAATTCCACTGCCAATGGAAAATATTCACCCTTCTCGGACCAAGTTTTTATGTATGCTAAACATATTGCATACTCATCGTCAGGCGCACATAAACAAAAAATATTACATACAGAACTAAAAAATGATTTGACAGCGTCACGCGAGGCATCACTTTGGATCTCAATGGATTGTTATTAATGGTTGATATTTAATGGTGAGTGAGTATGAGAGATAGTGAACGATGGGTGTGTACGAGGGATAGTGAACGATGGGTGTGTATGAGAGATAGTGAACGATGGGTGAGTATGAGAGATAGTGAACGATGAGTGTGTACGAGGGATAGTGAACGTTTGGTGAGTATGAGAGATAGTGAACGATGGGTGTGTACGAGGGATAGTGAACGATGGGTGTGTATGAGAGATAGTGAACCATGGGTGTGTATGAGGGATAGTGAACGATGAGTGTGTACGAGGGATAATGAACGTTTGGTGAGTATGAGAGATAGTGAACGATGGGTGTGTACGAGGGATAGTGAACGATGGGTGTGTATGAGNTGGAGTTATGTACAATTTGTAACAAATGTAATAAGGTATACATAATAATGAGGAGGCAGTGAGCGCCCATCCTAACCGAATGCTCCATGTAGGATAAACATATTCACCAGAGATCATGTCATAACAAAAATCTTACCTTAAAGAATGGTCCTGGAGTTATGTACAATTTGTAACAAATGTAATAAGGTATACATAATAATGAGGAGACAGTGAGCGCCCATCCTAACCGAATGCTCCATGTAGTATAAACATATTCACCAGAGATCATATCATAACAAAAATCTTACCTTAAAGAATGGTCCTGGAGTTATGTACAATTTGTAACAAATGTAATAAGGTATACATAATAATGAGGAGGCAGTGAGCGCCCATCCTAACCGAATGCTCCATGTAGGATAAACGTATTCACCAGAGATCATATCTTCATAGCCCAGCAGGGAGAACACGAAAATAATCTGCGGAAACAGAAAAAATATAAATCAAATTTTTATAAAAAGGAAAGTATTGTAATGGGCTGAAATTTTCGATGTCGAGTTTTCAATGCCAAAACACGTTTTGTGGTCCCCACAGCCCAAATCTCGAGTTTCAGCCATTGGTCCTTGTGTGTGTCTGTCCGCCTGTCTGTGAACAAGATATCTCAAGAACGACAATTGCTAGAGACTTGAAATTTGGTGGAAATCGAATATACCGTTGGCGGTTCTATGCCGCTTTTTGGCGGTTTTCGCATATCCTGCTTAAAATGAGAACGGTAATAGCTAGAACTTTAAACTTGGTGCCTATTCATATCAATTTCATATAAGAAATTGAAAAATACAACTTAGGTTGAAGTGTAATATATTGCTGACCGCTTTTTGGAGTTTCCGCCGTAAACCAGAATGGAAAGAGCTAGAACTTTGAATTTGGTGCCAATTCATTACAATTTCATATAAGAAATTGAAAAATACAACTTAGGTTGAAGTGTAATATATTTTTGTCCGCTTTTTGGAGTTTACGCCGAAAACCAGAATGGAAAGAGCTAGAATTTGAAATATGGTGCCAATTCATACCAATTTCATATAAGGAATTGGAAATAAAACATAGGATGAAGTGTAATATAGCAAGAACTGTAATATATAATTGTATTTCTTCTCTGGGGACTTCAAAACGTGTTTTGGCATTGAAAACTCGACATCGAACATTTCAGCCCATTACAATACTTTCTTCTTTTTTTATAGATAAGGAAAGTCGTGTGATGTTTACACCAAATTTTTTTACTAGGGGCACCTAAATTATTTTCAAATTTTTTTACTAGGGGCAACCTAAATTCCCTGAGATCCCCTCGTACAAAATTTTTGGTGACGCTTCTAATTACAGGGTTTAGTACAGAGATGTCAAACTGGATGGTCGAAAATAACATGCGTGCCGAAGATAGAGGAATTTGGTTGGTGTTAAAGGATTTTCATTTTGAAAAATTGGGGGCGGCCTGGTCAAACCAGGGGGTCAATATTTTGTTTTTTGAAAATTATCTTTTAAATTTTTTTTTTCTTTCTTTTCTTTCTATAAATAAGATTTTTTTTTCTTTCTATAAATAACTACAACACTAACGTGAAACCTGATCATCTTGATCCACTGGTTGTATCTTCGTTTGAACAGTGGTACACCAAATCTCCTTCTTACCAATAAGAAGAAAGGACTTATGTAAGTCCAACACAATCTCCAATAAAGTCCTGGTTTGTGTCCCAACATAGATTCTATGTCACAAGAGAATCTTTCAACGCCATAAATCCAACAAACACCAGCAGCTTCTACGAAGACAACAAATAATATCGCTAGACCGGGACCAAATACGTTGAGAAACTCCGCCCTGAAAAGAATGAGAAATATCACACCGTGTAAACAATGAGGAGTATATATTAATATATGGCTAGGCCGGGACCAAACATGTTGAGAAAGTTGACCAGATAAACTCCGCCCTGAAAAGAATGAGAAATAATACACCGTGTAAACAATGCGGAGTATATAATAATATATAGTTAGGCCGGGACCAAACATGTTGAGAAAGTTGACCAGATAAACTCCGCCCTGAAAAGAATGAGAAATATCACACCGTGTAAACAATGCGGAGTATATAATAATATATAGCTAGGCCGGGACCAAACATGTTGAGAAAGTTGACCAGATAAACTCCGCCCTGAAAAGAATGAGAAATATCACAC
>CM022882.1:20869715-20885710 GCA_012654025.1 Pachypsylla venusta
TGCTGAAACCAGGATCTGAGAGGAAAGATAGGATGTAAAGGTGGGTGCCAAGAATAAGGGTAGAAGGAAGACCAAAATAGGGATGAGGCGACTGCTGAAATCAGGATCTGAGAGGAAAGATAGGTTGTAAAGGTGGGTGCCAAGAATAAGGGTGGAAGGAAGACCAAAATAGGGATGGCATGACTGCTGAAACCAGGATCTGAGAGGAAAGATAGGATGTAAAGGTGGGTGCCAAGAATAAGGGTAGAAAAAGGACCAAAATAGGGATGGGACAATTGCTGAAATCAGGATCTGAGAGGAAAGATAGGATGTGAGGGTGGGTGCCAGGAATAAGGGTAGAAGGAAGACCGAAATAGGGATGGGATGACTGCTGAAACCAGGATCTGAGAGGAAAGATAGGATGTAAAGGTGGGTGCCAAGAATTGGGGTAGAAAGAAAAAGGAAGACCAAAATAGAGATGGGACGATTGGATAAGGCGTTCGACATTTGTTGCCGTGTTTGGGCCATTCACCCTTAATTCCCTTTTGATTTTTTGAGGCAGAGACCCAAAAACGTCTTTACGACTACGCAAGTTTAGATCGTTGATCGCAGAAGTAATATGAAAAAAAGTCGATCTACGGCTGTAAATGTTTGGACACTCCTGCGTCCTGCCTCATCTAATCATTCGGTTGAATTAGCCGAATACTTACTTCATACTTCGGCAACAATCCTTTTTTGGGTTGTTGCCTTTTTTCAGTTTTGTGAGTTGGTCTGGAACCGGGGAGGAGTACCTGGCAACAAAAACTTTTATTTTCCNTTTTCCAAAAAAAAAAAAAAAACTCCCTTTTTTATCGGCCGTCATGGGTCCATGTTGGACGGTTGTATATACGCATTAGAGGCATGGCCGTATAAATGTTTCCTAACCTCTCTAATTGGGTTAAAATTGGTTAAAAAAATCGAAGGGTTGCCAGACAATCCTCCCCGGTTTCAGAAACTTGGTAAGTAGGGTTGCCGTATCGAAAGAAGAAAATCGATAGATATTAATGACACAGATATTATCGGATGGTCGAATATCGTTTATATCGTAATCTTAATATTGATTTAAATATCGATAGCCCTATCAGCAAAGTAACGTTATTTCTGACTTATGACGTAAATACTGTTGTTTTGTTTCGATACCGATATTTTTTTCGGATATTATCGATACCCGATTATCGATATCCCTTTTTGTGATTGTGAGTTTGTAAATATTTTGAATTTTGATAAGAGTTTATTATTTTCAACATTTTTTTATTGATTTAAACACAATTATTGATTTTCTATTGATATATTTGTAATGTTATCTTTTTTGGTGTTTCAAACTAAATGTTGAAGTGATATTCTTTTAATGACTCTTTGCATTTGTGAGAAAATATTTTCCATTTTTTTGTTTTTGTAGTTTACTTAAAATTATTATGAAATTTTGAAATTGATTCTTCCTGTAAGTGAGTTTTTTTTTATAACTATCTACCTAACTTGGTAAATATGTATTTTAGGGTAACTTTTCAACAAAAAAAAAAATCAAATTTTTTTTTAAAACTCTCTTTTTAATTGGCTGTTATGGGTCCATGTTGGACGGTTATACATACGCAATAAAGGCATGGCCGTAAAAACGTTTCCTAACCTCTCTAATTGGGTTAAAATTGAAAAAAAAACGTTACCATTTTTGAAAAGTTATCATATAATGTATAATTACCTCTAACTTTACAATGTCTCCTTCCCCTGTAAGGCAACGTAGGTACACATCAGAGCAACGCAAAAAATATCGTCGTCCGCCACTTATCTCAAGTGATTTTTTTTCGTGTACGGTACACTGGTTCACACCAGAGCAACGCAAAAAATATCGTTCGCCACTTATCTCAAGTGATTTTTTCCGTTCACACCAGAGCAAATTTATCTGCAGCAGGATACCATATCCATCGTAAGCAACCAGCATGCAATAACGCTAAGGATAAATATATTATCGGCCTATAAAAGTTACTATCACTCTGGTGTGAACGAATCAAGTGTATTTCTTGGGTTTTTAAAGCTGAAAAATTTATGCAAGCGATAAAAATTACTTACGATAAAATATCTTCCTATCAGGGGCGTATACAGGATTTTTTTCGGGGGGGGGGGTGACAGACAGACAGAGTTACTTTCGCATTTATATATTAGTATGGATTAAAAACTCTACTCAACTAGTTAACATATAACACAAACCACAAATAATAATAGGTAATAATGAAAAACAAGGTAGGTACTTCTACTTAAAATTTGAAAATATGTCGAAAAAAAATTAAATCGCCCTAACTTTGCACTTTGTTATGTAAGTATCCAAAAAATGTTTTCTGCGAGACACTGAAATAGAAGGACAGGGTTAGATGATATACACTCGGGTTTCACATTTGATGGCTTATATCGAAGAAAATTTCGGGGGGGGGGCTATAGCCGGCCAGCCCTTGTGTACGCCCTTGCGGTCTATATTTTTATCTCATTGCTCTGGTGTGTGGGGTACGCCTAACAGAACTCCAAACGTTTGGTATAAATAAGGAGCGATATTACCAAAGATTACAATCATATTTTGATTTAGATATAAAAGCTGAGTTCTTGGTTCGTTGTCAAACGTTGCAGGATACATATGACAAAGTTGAACTGCACAATGATAAAACTGAGGGCTTGAATCTTCAAAGTCATTTGAAGAGATGTTTTACAAAATTAGGGCTCATGAATGAACGTATAGAAAAATACAAACAGATAAATAAAATTTGGTTGAATAAGGATACTATGTCAAGAACGTAGAGCCGAAACATTTAATGCTACAGACTTGAAATTTGGCAGGGACCTTCGTTGCACCATGTAAGTGTGCTCTGAGAAAAAATTTTGCTTTTTAATTTTAAAGGGTAGAAATCGCGAAAAGTAAACAATCTCCATAAGAATTGAATTGAATTGAATTGAAATTATTTCTTTATTTTTACAATTTTTTAACATGGTACAGTGAACCCCTAAGCTAATTGCTAACTTATTAGGGGTTTTGATCCCTCTTATATTTAATACATAAAATAATATTAATTATCAAGTTTTACTAAGTAATATTGTTTCAGCTTAATCCAAGTATATAGTAGTTTTGGGAAATGTAGACCTCACTCAGAAAATATGAATTAAAGTTTCGATAGAGCCTTATAGACTCTATAATATAGAGCCCGAATTCCATCAACATCTAAATCCATAACAATTCTAATAATATTAATAATATAAATCATTGGAGAATACATTGGAAATTAGAAATACATTGGAGCGGGAGAGATGGCATGATACATCATTTAAAAAAATATGTGCGGGCGAAGCCGCGATCAGGGGATGCTAGTATTCTATAATACTTGAAGATAAAAATTATAAAGATTTTAATTACCTACAGTTGACTAGTTTCATACTCTCCTGAGTACATCGTCAGAGCTAGTTTGATCAAATACTCTGATGATGTAATCAGGAGAGTACGAAACTAGTCAGCTCTAATTAACATCCTTTAAATTTTGGTTTATTATTTTCAATAATGAACCTTTGGAATCGTCACGAAAAAAAAAAANAACATACCCCCCTCCCCCCCTCAAAATTTGATATTATACGTTTCAAGGTACGTAGAATCCAAAAATCAAATAAAAAAAATATCCGTTTGTCCGCCGTAGGCCGTGATGGGCACTTTTGGATGAAATGTGGTATATAGGTCCTATCTGGGCTCTAATTGTGCCCCGAAACTTTTGGGTGCAATCGAAAACACCCTTGGTGATTTTTGCCGCTTTTTAGCGGTTTTCAGTATTGCTGTATAAAAGGAGAATGATAGCTAGGAGATTTGAAATTTTTACAGTCAAGTAAAGATATAGTATTTTATCTGCCTTATTAGATAAACAAAAGAAAAACCCTGTTATTAAAACTAGATCTCACTTACTTTGGTGAAAGGACCCAAGTTGGTTTGAAATATTTTGATTGAGAAATGAACATCGTCACTAGAAAGTTTATTTGTAATAACAAACATCAGATTGAAAGTTAAAATTGAATGATGAAAAAAAAAATCACCAAGAGACACTTGGTTGAGTTTGAGAAGAAAAACAAAGAGGCACGGCCCAGGAATTTATTTGTGTTCAAAGTGACCCACGAATAGGGTGTCTTCGCCAAGAGACACTTGGTTGAGTTTGAGAAGAAAAACAAAGAGGCGGCCCAGGAATTTAAATGTGTTCAAAGTGACCCACGAAAAGGGTGACTTCACCAAGAGACACTTGGTTGAGTTTGAGAAGAAAAACAAAGGGGCGGCCCAGGAATTTATTTGTGTTGAAAGTGACTCACGAACAGGCTGACTTCACCAAGAGACACTTGGTTGAGCCCAGGAATTTATTTGTGTTCAAAGTGACCCACGAATAGGGTGACCAGACGTCCGACTTTGACAGGACATGTCGACATATCCTGCGTTTTGCATGTTTGTCCTGTGTCCTGCCTGGTTTTAAAAATGTAACTTCAGAGAGATAATTTATTATTATTAAACTGGTTGCAGGTCTCTATTGAGACTGCAACCTTTATTTACATCTATTATGACCAGTCGGTGGGGATGGAGTTAGACTCGAACAAACAGCCTCCTGGTTACGAATCTACTGCCTCAACCAACTGAGGCTGTTACCTCAGTGAGATGGTTTGTGAACATTTCTACACATATTTAATGAATCGGAAGACCCTGAGGTAAAACCATCCTGGCAAAAGTCCAGAGCTCTGTAAAGTATGGCTATTGCCAGTAGTGGTAAGATTATGACCAGACGTTACAAAGCATTATATTGCATGTATGTCAAATTCCTTTTTTTTTTAAATTTGGCTTAACGTCTCTTTAACATCTATATTGGTCATTCGAGACGGGGGTTTTACCCTGCATTTGCTGGAAACTTGCAAACCAGCTACCCACATTGACCTCACCCAGCCTGGCCTAGGGCTGGAAAAATAGCCAGCATCACGAAGGCGCGAACTTACGTGGACTCCCACGTAGAACAACCTCTTTGGACGTTGCTTAACTTCAGTGATCTAACGGGAACTGGTACTTTCAACGTGCCGTAGACTTTAATATTAACTACTTTAGGGAGTTAGATAATGATTCCAATTCTGACAGAAGTTCCAGGTTCACTTTAAACAGTTCTACACATAGAATGTTCAATGACGGGTCCGACTTAGGGTCCTCGAACAAGGGAAAAATCCCACGTTCAAAATATTTTTCCCGTTTTCAAAATATTTTTCCCGTTTGGGGAAAAGGGATTTTTCCCGCTATGTGTCACGCCGCACGCGACAAAAATCCCACAACTATGGGACCCTACGATTCTCCCCGGAGTCATACCCGTTCAATGACGGTGGTATTCTAAATTTAACAGTAGACCTTACTGACGGAACGAAGTGAGATCAAATTTTAATACTAGGATTTTTGTTTTGTTTGTGTTTTTTGTACTACAGATAACTCTCAAACGCCTTTGAGAGATCAAAATATTGAATTTTCTAAATAGGAACGGTGCTCACTTTTGAGGGGTCGGTTCCACCAAAAATCCAAATTTCGTAACCGTAGCGAAGCACGGGAAAACAGATAGTTTCTATATATCTTTATAATTTTTATCGTCAAGTGAAGACACGTATAGTCTTTTTTATTTATTTATATCTTAATATATAAATCAGAAATTTGTGTGTACCTATGTCCCCTTGGGCCGAAAGACAGTTAGCTCTTGACAGACAATACAGATCAGGGCAAGATAGATGGGTCAGATTGAATGAAGGAAAACGTCTTTGAATATTAATCATTAACATTTATACTTTGAATTTTAATCTTTTATTTTTATCTACCTTAATTTTACTTGACATAGTATCCCAATTCAACCAAAATTAGAGATTTTTTAAAAAAAACATTTTTAGGGTGATGTGCAGAATTTAAAAAATATGAATACCCCTCTAAGCAGTCAACCATAAGTAATGGACTTTGATAATCTTCAATGCTTTCGTTAAATGTACAAGACATCAGCTTTGTTTGCTTATAAACTTAGTTTAAAACTTTCTAATAAGAAGAGTTAAGAAGTGAATGACGGAGTAGGGGTTGGAATGGGTTAAGGGTCGAGTGACGGGGAGGGGTTGGAATGGGTTAAGGACAGGGGATGTAATTTGCACAAGAGATGTGCAACAGATGTAAATGAATTAATAGGAGTTGGAATGGGTTAAGGACAGGGGATGTAATTTGCACAAGAGATGTGCAACAGATGTAAATGAATTAATACAAAAATTCAAGTGTAAACGAAGGAGTACAGACTCCAGTCTCCATGGCCTACTGGGTATTACATTAGGAGTACAGACTCCAGTCTCCATGGCCTACTGGGTATTACATTGGCTTTGCACGAAGGAGACCCGGATTCGAATTCTGGTGGAATCGGTTTTTTTTCGTTGTAGTGAGTGACGACAAATCATTACAGATCAATTTTTTGTTGTTGGGGTTAAATCTCCAATCCAAGGAAGGCTGCAGCGTCTTTAGATTTCTTCCGCAGGTCCGAGGTGGTGAAGACAGTTGGATTTTGAGGGTAATTGAAAAGAGATGGTGGACGTCATGGTGTTATCCATGGCAGAGATCACATGAGACTGTCGGCGACAAAAAGACAAAAGTGCCTTTTGGTCACCGTCGGACAAACTGATTTTTTTATTCGATTTTGGATTCTAAGTACCTTGAAACTTTTGGAAATAATAAACCAAAAAAGCTCTAAGAATGGGCGCGAAGAACCTCGCTTCAATAAAAAAAAACACAACACCGCTTTTATTCATACGAAAGAAAAGTCTACAAAAGCCTCCGCTCGCTTTTTTTGTTTCTCGAGTGCATCAGAGGACACTAAATAATGTAAACAATTCGACAATTCAAACAAACCATTTGTAAACAACACACACAAAAAATGTTCGTTCCTTCCTTTGTTGATAGAGTGAGAGCCTTTGCAGCATTTGCGATGATGAAATTGGAGGACTGAATTGTGAGACATTGGTGATTTCTCTCACTCATAAGAAAGAGCGCTCCTAAAATTTAATATAAATGTAGAGTTTCTTTTTGGTAAGGCCTATCAGCCTCTTCACATGATTTTTGGGTATCACAGCATTACTAAAAGACCTTCATGTACTAATAATCTCTCCCATCTTCTACCAGACCAAAGTTTTTACTCTGATAATGCCGCTACTCATATTAAAGTAGCTACTCAAGACGTCTCCGTGCAAAATGTGCACCACACTCAGCTTTTTTCAGAGCTGGGTGAGTTTACAATCCATATCCATATCCATACTAATATATAAATGCGAAAGTAACTCTGTCTGTCTGTATGTATGTATGTATGTATGTATGTTACGCTTTCACGCTTAAACTACTGAACCGATTTTGATGAAATTTGGTATGGAGATAGACTAAATTTTAGGAAAGAACATAGGCTACTTTTTATCGCGAAAAAAAGGGTTGAAACTATAAAAGGCCATGCCTCTAAGGCGCCAAGCGAAGCGGGCGTATCCTGCTAGTAATACTTATATTCATTGAATTGTTTTAATCCATTAATAACCAATTTTCCTCTTGGCCAATTCTAATTTTTTATCTTACCTTTTTTTTCATTTTTAAGTGTCATTGTCACTCACTATAGTACTTTGTCAGAGTATGTATTTTTTAATTTATCTCAAACTAGCGGTTTTACCCGTGCTTCGCTACAAGTCTTATATTATTTTTTGTTTTTCAAGGACAATGGAATTTGGGGGGGGGGAGTATAAGTTTGTGTCCACCCTGTGTATTGCAGCCTTAAATAAATGGTACGGAAAACCGTACTAGAATTTCTCTTCCTTAATCATTCCATCAGACTACCACCGAATCCAGATGTTGTTCTTCAAAAGTTTTAAGTCTCTTAGTGATATTATTGTTATATTTCTATTTTCTGTTGATGTTGACCTTTATTTTAAAAAGATTTTGCAGACTTTGCTCTTTAGTGACAATATTATTTTGAAAGATTTTGCAGCCTTCGACTGTGGACTTTGCCTTTAGTGATAGTATTATTTTAAAAAGATTTTGCAGCCTTCGGCTGTGGACTTTGCCTTTAGTGATAGTATTATTTTAAAAAGATTTTGCAGCCTTCGGCTGTGGACTTTGATCTTTGGTGATAGTATTATTTTGAAAGATTTTTCAGTCTTCGGCTATGGACATTGCTCTTTAGTGACAGTATTATTTTGAAAGATTTTACAGCCTTTGGCTGTGGACTTTGCTCTTTAGTGATGGTATTATTTTTAAAATATTGGACAGCCTTCAGCTGTGGACTTTGCTCTTTAGTTATGGAATTATTTTTAAATTATTGGGCAGCCTTCGGCTGTAGGCATTGCTCTTTATTGATGGTATCATTTTAAAAAGATTTTGCAGCCTTTGCTGTGGACTTGCTCTTTAGTGATGATATTATTTTTAAAAGATGTGGCAGCCTTCGGCTGCTGACGTTATCCCATGTAACACATTAGCAGAGTTTTTTTATTCTTAGAATTATACAAGGCATTGGCTGAGTAGGCTGGAGCCTAGCGTGGCAGATTTCAGGGGCGGCAAATTTCAAATTTCAGGATCTAAAATTTTCTACAAAATACCAAAAATTGTCAATTAAATACTTGGGTGTGACTGTGCGTACCAAGTTTTAAAACTAAATCACATAAATTTTCGGAAGCATCACGGGCCGCACAAAATGTACTGGCGGGCCGCATGTGGCCCGACGGGCCGCCAGTTGGAAATACCTGTCAAGTCCACAACTGGGTATTCGTATACTCATTGTCCCTTGGCTAAAGAAATATTTTTACCAATTTTTTTTTCTTCTTCTTTTCCTGTGTTTGACACCTCCCAACTTAGGTTGACCCGGGAATAGCATCGCAAGGGCGCGAACGTGTGGTCACCCACTAAGTAACACCTTGCTGGACGTTGCTTGACTCCAGTTATCTATAATGGGAACTGGTGTATTTAACGTTCCATTGAAACTGGCTACATAAATATATTTAACCATCTTCGAGTTCCGTTTTTGACAGCGCCATTGTGATTTTCTCAGAAGAAAATCTGGAGGAAAAATAAAATAAGTAGAGATCACTAAAGGGAGAAAGTATGATCCTTGTTTGATGGATTCTTTCTTTTGATTTAACATTTTTTTTAGAATTTGTTTGCTTTGACAAAAGACAAAAATGCAAATCATTATTTCTTATTAGAAATAGCTTATCTGTTTGTATTTGTATTAAAAAAAAGAAAGAAAAAGACAACTCTAAATACAAAATGCTTTTTATTCTCTGATCTCATGGGAGACTGAATATTTCGATTTATACCTACATAAATTAAAAAAAAAAAAAAAAAATGTGTCATTATGGAGCGCGGCAGCGCTCCACCTCGCAAAGTCAAAAAAAGCGGTAGTACCAAGAGTATATTTACGCCACAGCTTACATTGCCGATTTCAGCTACTTACAGAAGAAAAACTACACACCTCAGGATAAAAATGATTGTTTCCTACGTTAGACCAGTCATCTAAGACAAAAAAAATAAAGGCAAAGGTAGAAACAAATGGCGTAGTTCTGATTTTTTAATATGTTGTTGGGATACATGAGAGGTGTGTGCAACTAAGTTTGATATTTCTAAAGACCTGTGTTTGCTGCGCGGTGGTCGAAAACGTTCGATCTTTTCGGACTTTTTTCAGATTTTCGGAAAAATATCGAAAGCCGTGAATCGTACGGAAATAGTTATTCTACCTTTATTTAGAGCAAATAAAATTGTCCACAATTTGAGTTCAATTGCAACTCTGTGGCCTTAACATAGCGCGAGATGTAGCACTTCGAAAATTGTCGATTTTTTCGAAAAATCACAAAATTTCGCTTTGAGCCACATTTTGAGCTAAATATCTGCTCAAATGGTCATCCTAGACGCAAGTCATGGGAAAGGAAGTTGTAATCTATTTAGTTATCTGTCATTTAAGTCCATAGGGGAGCATTTAGACCTATAGAAAGATTCTTTTTATGTCAAAATAACCGAAATCGGATTTCTTTACAGTGATCTAACTGCCATTAACAAAAATGGCATAGTTCTGAAATTCGCGTATGTTGTTAGCATACAGCCGATTAGTATTAAAAAACACTTTGTCTGTTTCGAAAGACCTGTGCTCGCTGCGCAATGGTCGAAAACTTTTGATTTTTTGGATTTTTTTTTTAGTTTTTCGAAATAATCTCGAAAACTGTGAATAGCACAGAAATAATTACTCCAGTTTGTTTTAGGGTAAATAATATTTGCCACAATTTGAGTCCAATTTCAGCTTCGTAGCCTTAATAGATCTCTAGATATAACACTTCGAAAGTTGTCGATTTTTTTTGAAAAGAAATAAAAAAATCACTTTTAGTCATCTTTTGACATGATTTTGCCACAGTGAGCTGATTTACACAATTAAAGCAAGTAGAAAATTTGAAAAAAAAAAAATTATCAAATTTTCGACCTCTCCAGGAACTACCAATATTCACTATCGATGTTAGTTAGTAATAATTGGATTGGAAGAATTTACTGACTTCAAAGTCGTGTCATTATTCACATTTCCACCCCGTACAAGTGATTTCTATGACAAATGCTCACTGTTTGTCTTTTATCATTTGAAACAAAAGATGCAACAATCTATTCACTGGGTTATAAATTTATCTCAAATTCTTTCCTTTAAAACCTCCAGGGGTGTCCAAACTCATTGACTATAATCTTAATATATAAATCAGAAATTTGTGTGTACCTATGAGGGGTTTCTTGTACAATCAACAATCTATTCACTGGGTTATCAATTTATCTCAAATTCTTTCCTTTAAAATCTCCGGGGTTGTCCAAACTCATTGAATAATCTTGTACAATCATCAATCTATTCACTGGGTTTTAAATTTATTTCAAATTCTTTCCTTTAAAATCTCCAGGGTTGTCCAAACTCATTGAATAATCTTGTACAATCATCAATCTATTCACTGGGTTATAAATTTATCTCAAATTCTTTCCTTTAAAATCTCCAGGGGTGTCCAAACTCATTGAATAATCTTGTACACTCATCAATCTATTCACCGGGTTATAAATTTATCTCAAATTCTTTCCTTTAAAATCTCCAGGGGTGTCCAAACTCAATGAATAATCTTGTACACTCATCAATCTATTCACCGGGTTATAAATTTATTTCAAATTCTTTCCTTTAAAATCTCCAGGGGTGTTCAAACTCAGTGAATAATCTTGTACAATCATCAATCTATTCACTGGGTTATAAAATTATCTCAAATTCGTTTCTTTTAAAAACTCCAGGGGTGTCCAAACTCAGTGACTAATCTTGTACACTCATCAATCTATTCACTGGGTTATAAATTTATCTCAAATTTTTTCCTTTTTAAACTCCAGGGGTGTCCAAACTCAATGACTAATCTTAGTCTCCAACCCCTTTTTTTTTAAGCTTTTACTTTTAACATCCACATAACTTTAGATGAATCCTATATAACATCGAGAGTGCCATCAGTTTGTGCACCCCTAGTTGGTGTCCAAACTCTTGTTTTAAGCATTTACTTTTAACATCCCAGCTTTAGCTTTGTTTCTTGTCTCATTCAAATGCCCCTTCCCCAAGCTCTTACTTTTATCATCCACATAACTTGAGATGAATCCTCTATTACATCGAGAGTGCCATTTAACATCCCAGCTTTATCTTTGTGTCTTCTCTCATTCAAATGCCCGTTTCCCCCCACCCAAAACTTTTTTTCCTTCTTTTTCCTTTCTTGGAAACCTTCCTTTGAAATATGTTTTATAATAAGACTAAGGGAAATCCATCCAAACTTTATCTTGCCAAAATTTTGTGGGATCCGTTCCCAATTGATAGGAATGGACCCTCCCCAATTTTGTTGCGACAAACATATCAGTTCAAAGCGAGTAAGTTTTAGATGGCCTCTTAATCCTTAATTGAATACATAGTTTGCAAAATTCTGATCAGCCTTTCCAAAATTACAAGTTGGAATCCGGTATCGGGCAAAATAAAATTTGGACAATACTAATTTTCAACCTCCCCCCCCCCCCCANCCCCCCCCCCCCCCCCTAAAAAAAACATAGACTTGGACCAAATAAAATTTATCAGAAGTCAAAACTCTACAACACTTTTGGCTTTACGGCCGATATTCCGATTTTTGTATATAAACAAAATTATAGAATACTATTATCACGGGATCTGTCATGCTTCTAAGGGCCGCTTTTACCAAAATAGTCAACACCGAGTTCGCGAGGCAATCCAGGGTTCGCACAAAATTTCGCTTTTACCGAGTTTTAGTTCCTAAAAGAATCCTTCAACTCGATGCCCAGAGCGCTGGTGTGCAAACACCTCGATTTTTGAGAGATTCACTTTTTCAACTCGAGTTTGCTTTTTTTAAAGGCGCAATTTTTTTGAATATTTTTCAAAAAATCACAGATGTGTATTATACACTTAGATACGAACTAGTACTATAAAAGTGAAGTAAAATAATATGATATTTTTAGATTAAAAATGAAGTAGGTTAGGTTAACATATTTTGTCAAAAATGTCAAACGTGGTGTGGAGGAAAAAATTGGGCGATGATACTTGCCTCATGATATCTAAATCTGATACTTGCCTCATGATATTTAAATCTGATACTTGCCACATAATATCTAAATCTGATACTTGCCTCATGATATCTAAATCTGATACTTGCCTCATGATATTTAAATCTGATACTTGCCTCATGATATCTAAATCTGATACTTGCCTCATGATATCTAAATCCGATACTTGCCTCATGATATCTAAATCTGATACTTGCCTCATGATATCTAAATCTGGTACTTGCCTCATGATGTCTAAATCAGATACTTGCCTCATGATATCTAAATCTGATACTTGCCTCATGATGTCTAAATCAGATACTTGCCTCATGATATCTAAATCTGATACTTGCCTCATGATATCTAAATCTGATACTTGCCTCATGATATCTAAATCTGATACTTGCCTCATGATATCCACTTGTACATCTAAATCGAAAGAATATGAAAACAACCAAGGCCACGTTTCACACCATACATAACAAGAAATCACAATTTTGAAAAGAAAAGAAGGTGTTGTGTTGTTTAGAAAATCGAGTCGAAGAACAAAAAAAAAGTGAAAGTGATTTCCGTGGTGTTTGACATAGCTGTCATTCACTTTCCTAATTACAAATTCATTTTCTTTTTTCTTCAATTTTCAATTTTCTTTTCCCCACACTTTACTTTCCCGTTTTTTTATTTCATCATTCATTTTTTTCTCTTCTTCTTTTCAAATCCAATCATGAACTTTAACACTTTATAGTCCATACTTAACAGCACTTGCTCATAAGCAGTCAGGGGCGTAGCGAGTGGCGGTATGAGTGGTGACAACCCCCCGAACTTTCCCCAGCATTCATCAGTCGGCAATTGGCAGGTTGAAGAAATTAACGTCCATAAAATCGTTGAAAAATTGTCGCTCTTAAACATATTAACTTTTAAATAAATTAAAACAAAACACTTACCAAAAATACTATTTATAATTATTTATGAAGGAACTAGTTTCGAATCATTCGATTTGTCATCAGTCTAGTCGAGTCTAAAGATGGAAGTTGACACTAGTTTCTTTATAAATAGTGTTTTTGATAAGTGTTTTGTTTTAATTTATTTAAAAGTTAATATCTTTATTAACACTTATAATTAACATTTATTTGCTCTTAAACACCGCGGAATTCGAATCTACCGTTGAAAAATCTGTCGATTCGAGGCACATAGATTCATGAAATCAATATTTCTGCGTATCGTTATCTTGTCTTTTGTACACTTATGTCATCAATTNGAAAAACAACAACAAAAAATCTATGGAAGTAATTTATTTTTATCTTTGTCAATTTATTTGACTTCATTTTTCTATCGCTAGTTCGTATCTAGAATTTATAGACACATCTATGATTTTGAAAAACCAAAATACAAAGAGGTTTACGATGTTGCCAAAGTAAATTTATCAAACACCAACTCAACTCTGATTATTTTTGGTAAAAGCCAAATTGGAGAGTTCAACCTGAGTTCACCAACACCAGAGTTCACCATTTTTTGGTAAAAGCGGCTAATATTCATGACGTAAAAATTTAAGCTATAAAATATTTTCAATTTTATTTTCTCGGTGCGCGGGACACCTAGACAGTTCTCTATAATAGATAATCCGGGCCTGAGTTTTGTTGACTATCGAAAAGGATTTGTAAAGTCAATCTACTTAAATTCCATTCCATTTCTGAGGAAGCGAAACGTACTTGAGAGGTCTTTTGCTATATTTGAATAAAACTTTCTTTTTTTAGAAGTGAAAAAAGAAAATATCTTCAGATAACGATAAATGTTGCTTCACGGCGTGGCCGTGACGTGACAACGCCATCAAATCAACGAGAGATGTGAAGTCTGATATATTTGCTGGGATCTCAATCTATTGTTTTGGGGGTCCATTCCCATACATTTTTAGATATATCGTCTCGAAAAAAAGTAATAACCCTGCCTCAAAGATACGCAGAATCGAAAAATCGAATAAAAAAAATCGTTTGTCCGCCGCGCCGTATGCTGTAATGGACACTTTAGTGCAATTAGACTCCAAATGTGACCTATATGCCAAATTTCATCAAAATTTCATCAGCGCTGTGTGGCAAAAATATCCTTCAACAGTGTACGGGGGGCGGTAATCGGATTTTTTATATTCGATTTTTGAATTCTTCGTACCTTGAAACGTAAAATATCAAATTTTGAATGGAAGGGTTATTATTTTTTTTTATTAGTTTTTTCGTTATTATTTTTTTCGTAAGATTNGGCCGTAACTCGAAAACGGCTTGACATATTTTAGTTCTGATAATTTTCCTGGGTTCGTAGATCATGATTTTGTGGGGGTCCATTCCCATCAATTTTTTGCTATCTGCTACCGTAAAGGCTGTGGTATTGTAACAGACAACCCCTCATAGGTACACAAAAATTTCTGATTTATATATTAAGATTTCATCAAAATTTCATCAGCGCTGTGTGGCAAAAATATTCTTCAACCGTGTACGGGGGGCGGTAATCGGATTTTTTATATTCGATTTTTGAATTCTTCGTACCTTGAAACGTAAAATATCAAATTTTGAATGGAAGGGTTATTATTATTTTTTTTTATTAGTTTTTTCGTTATTATTTTTTTCGTAAGATTTATACGCTTTCCCCTTATCACAATCAATTACAAAAAGTGAAAAGCATACAAGTTAGCATACAAGTGGAAGTTTACAAAAATGAAAATGATAAAGTGGATATGAGAGAAGCGACTGACAGAAGAAGGAAAGAAGGAGATAACTGGAAACTATTATCATAATATAACGAATATGGACGAGAGAAGGAAAGAGAATTAAAAATTATAAAAGCAGATATGAATTCCTATGATGACCCTAAACTGAAACAAAGTAAAAAGTTAAACAATTGTGAACGGTATTAGTGAGCAACCCAAACCATTAGCAAACATTCATACTATACAGGGTAAGTTAAACAATTGTGAACAGTATTAGTGAGCAACCCAAACCATTAGCAGACATTCATACTATACAGGGTAAGTTAAACAATTGTGAACGGTATTAGTGAGTCCTCAACCCAAACCATTAGCAAACATTCATACTATACAGGGTAAAATTGAAAAAAACTTAAAGAAACTGATATCTAACGCTAAATTTGGGCACAATAGCAGCAATAGCTTAAAGTCAAACTTTTTTACATGTCTAAAAGACCCAATCAAAAAAGATATTAAATCAGGGGTAGTGTACCAGATGAACACTGATGAGTGTGGGTCTAATTATATAGGAGAGTCCAAACAATATCTAAAAATGAGGTTATACCAACACCAATATGATGTAAAAAAAAAAAAAAAAAAAAAAAAAAAAAAAAAAAAAAAAAAAAAAAAAAAAAA
>CM022882.1:20917469-20944530 GCA_012654025.1 Pachypsylla venusta
AGTTGGTATACTGAAGTACTGACTGACTGACTGATATTCAACGTAGCTCCACGATGGCTAAACGTAGAGACTTGAAACTTGGCACACAGGTCCCTTTTAGTATGTAGGTGCGTAATAAGAAAGGAAAAAAATTCAAGTGGGAGCAAGTTACCGCCAAAAATGACGCTATTTAGAGGGTCTTTTTGCAATTTTTTTCTGGTCAAACTAAAGGAGATAACGAAAAATGACCGAGAATAGACCCCCCAAAATAATATATAAGGACCTCATAAAAAATATAAAATTTGAAAATTCCCGGTTTCTCACCGATTTATGGACGGTTTTGATACAAAGGTGTTCCGAAGTACAAAAAGTCATATCCTTGAATAAAATATTGAATTTTCTAACTGGGAGCGGTGCTCACTCTGGGGGGTCGGTTCCACCAAATACCCATAGTTAAAAAGTATCACTTCGGGATGAGCGAGAAAGCTGAAATTTTATACGAAGATGTTCCGCAGGGCAAAAAGTAATATTTTGAGTAAAATATTAAATTTTCTAAATAGGGGCCGTGTTCACTATGGGGGTCGGTTCCAACAAAAACCTAAAATTGAGTTGTTGAATTTTGTAACCGTAGCGAAGCACGGGAAAACAGCTAGTAACATATAGAAATAGAAAAACTCACGGTGCCGTGACCTAGTCTGCCGCAACCCCCCAGCACCGTGGCCATAAAGGGGCTGGTTGAACGCAATTAACTACCTTTTACGTTAGGGACGAAAAGTCCCCTAACAAAAATTGTAGGTAAAGACCCAAGGATTAAGAAAAACCAACGGTGCCTAACGCCTCGTAGCTGAAAAGATCGGGCCCCGTGGTGTGATTTAGCACGCGATCGGGTCGAAGTTACTCATCATATGATACCTATCGGTATGAATATAATAATTGAATATATGATAACTAGTGGATCAAGATGATCAGGTGTTCACGTTAGTGTTGTAGTCATTAATAGAAAAAAATATCTTAATCAAATTTTAAAAAAAATAGAGGTCCATTTTTCAAAATCAAAAAGCCTCTGTAACAAACCGCTAAAAAGATAAAAATCATTTTCAAAAAACCAGATATTGGGGGCCCTCCCCCCCGCGGGAAGAAGGCCCCCCAAACTGTTCAAAATCGAAAATCCCTGAACACCAGCCATCACGGGGGGAGGGCCCCCAAACTGTTCAAAATCGAAAAGCCCTTAACACCAGCCATCACGGGGGGAGGGCCCCCAAACTGTTCAAAATCGAAAAGCCCTTAACACCAGCCATCACGGGGGGAGGGCCCCCAAACTGTTCAAAATCGAAAAGCCCTTAACACCAGCCATCACGGGGGGAGGGCCCCCAAACTGTTCAAAATCGAAAAGCCCTTAACACCAGCCATCACGGGGGGAGGGCCCCCAAACTGTTCAAAATCGAAAAGCCCTTAACACCAGCCATCACGGGGGGAGGGCCCCCAAACTGTTCAAAATCGAAAAGCCCTTAACACCAGCCATCACGGGGGGAGGGCCCCCAAACTGTTCAAAATCGAAAAGCCCTTAACACCAGCCATCACGGGGGGAGGGCCCCCAAACTGTTCAAAATCGAAAAGCCCTTAACACCAGCCATCACGGGGGGAGGGCCCCCAAACTGTTCAAAATCGAAAAGCCCTTAACACCAGCCATCACGGGGGGAGGGCCCCCAAACTGTTCAAAATCGAAAAGCCCTTAACACCAGCCATCACGGGGGGAGGGCCCCCAAACTGTTCAAAATCGAAAAGCCCTTAACACCAGCCATCACGGGGGGAGGGCCCCCAAACTGTTCAAAATCGAAAAGCCCTTAACACCAGCCATCACGGGGGGAGGGCCCCCAAACTGTTCAAAATCGAAAAGCCCTTAACACCAGCCATCACGGGGGGAGGGCCCCCAAACTGTTCAAAATCGAAAAGCCCTTAACACCAGCCATCACGGGGGGAGGGCCCCCAAACTGTTCAAAATCGAAAAGCCCTTAACACCAGCCATCACGGGGGGAGGGCCCCCAAACTGTTCAAAATCGAAAAGCCCTTAACACCAGCCATCACGGGGGGAGGGCCCCCAAACTGTTCAAAATCGAAAAGCCCTTAACACCAGCCATCACGGGGGGAGGGCCCCCAAACTGTTCAAAATCGAAAAGCCCTTAACACCAGCCATCACGGGGGGAGGGCCCCCAAACTGTTCAAAATCGAAAAGCCCTTAACACCAGCCATCACGGGGGGAGGGCCCCCAAACTGTTCAAAATCGAAAAGCCCTTAACACCAGCCATCACGGGGGGAGGGCCCCCAAACTGTTCAAAATCGAAAAGCCCTTAACACCAGCCATCACGGGGGGAGGGCCCCCAAACTGTTCAAAATCGAAAAGCCCTTAACACCAGCCATCACGGGGGGAGGGCCCCCAAACTGTTCAAAATCGAAAAGCCCTTAACACCAGCCATCACGGGGGGAGGGCCCCCAAACTGTTCAAAATCGAAAAGCCCTTAACACCAGCCATCACGGGGGGAGGGCCCCCAAACTGTTCAAAATCGAAAAGCCCTTAACACCAGCCATCACGGGGGGAGGGCCCCCAAACTGTTCAAAATCGAAAAGCCCTTAACACCAGCCATCACGGGGGGAGGGCCCCCAAACTGTTCAAAATCGAAAAGCCCTTAACACCAGCCATCACGGGGGGAGGGCCCCCAAACTGTTCAAAATCGAAAAGCCCTTAACACCAGCCATCACGGGGGGAGGGCCCCCAAACTGTTCAAAATCGAAAAGCCCTTAACACCAGCCATCACGGGGGGAGGGCCCCCAAACTGTTCAAAATCGAAAAGCCCTTAACACCAGCCATCACGGGGGGAGGGCCCCCAAACTGTTCAAAATCGAAAAGCCCTTAACACCAGCCATCACGGGGGGAGGGCCCCCAAACTGTTCAAAATCGAAAAGCCCTTAACACCAGCCATCACGGGGGGAGGGCCCCCAAACTGTTCAANCTCTTCAATCATGTGATAGGTAGGTGATAGAACATATGTACAAACGAATGAGCGAGGCACACAGGGAGGAGCTTATTGAGAACCTCTTCAATCATGTGATAGGTAGGTGATAGAACATATGTACAAACGAATGAGCAAGGCACACAGGGAGGAGCTTATTGAGAACCTCTTCAATCATGTGATAGGTAGGTGATAATGTATAATGATTATTAAAAATAGACCATCTGGGAATCTATATTACAATATCAGAAACATCCCTCTCGGCGTCAGAGTTACGACAAATGACTATAGACCGACACGGACCAAAAGAACCCACACAAAAAGTTAGGAAGTGGATTTTTGGTGAAAGTCGATTTCGAAGATGGGTCGTGAAAGTTATAAATGAAGTACGAGTGGATTAAACGTGGCCATGAATTGAAACTCGAAAAATGGACAATTTTTGCGTTATACAGTGTGAAAATTGGAAAATCAACTTCTTACATTAGCCATAGAGTTTTGTCAACAAATTTCAAATTCTTATCAGCCCCCAGAACGAAACTTTAACCGTTTTTAAGATATACAGGATTATCAAAAAATCATGGATGAATGTTTGATACCTTGGTTGTGGTTTGGATAACGTAAATATATCTATTCATTATATCAGAGAAACATATACTATTGTCACATTAGCAGATTAAAAGAGAAAAATAATATACGTATGGGCAATTGTTTATTTTTTTGCTTCTATTCCAACAGTAAACGTTTTGGCAGACGAGGTGAAGTTGAGCGAATCTGGCAATGGCGTTTTGGAAGATACATTGATGATTTTAACCATCGAAGAAATTTACGACAAAGACACCAGCCGAGAGAGTCGAACAGACTCGGATTCCGAAGATGACGAAATATCTTCTAGTGAAAAAAATATTACAAATTCCAAATCGGGAACCAAGGTTAGTTGCGTTGAATTGTTCTACTTCAAGTAAAATTTGAAATTAAATTAAGCGAAATTTGATATCTTACCTGAGATTATTCCAAAATACTTAAACAATATGCGGACTTATTTTTTTCTCAATTCTATTTGGGGTTGGCGTTGCCTTACTTAATTTTACCATGCCACAACCTTTTGTTCTGTGTCTTCTCTCTTTGTCTGTACCCTTTTCTGGTACGGTAACCCTCGTTTTCTTCTCACAGTATCCATAGGAACTGCATTTTGCTGATGACTTTTGTTTTGAAGCAGAGTTTTTTAAGAGATGGATGGCCCCCAAGATGGTTGGTTCTTCGTACCGGGGCTACCCGTGCCTTCGGGCATGGCCAAAGACCATCAACATCGTTCCGACGACAACTCACTGTGTTTTTCCTCCGTTGAACCCAGCCGTGCTGCTCCAGATACTTCCTCAAAGAGTTTGTATATATTATAAACTCTTGCTAAAAACCTGAAGTATCTGATCGTTGTCGTCTATGTATGCTGGTTGCTCATGATGTAAATCATGAGCAGCCAGCAACTATCCATCAAACCCAACTAATCTAGAGCTGCCAGCATTATGGACAGATCCTGTTGGAGAGGTTGCCTTTCTTGGCCTGGAGACACAGTGAGAGTCGTTAAGAACGTTAACAAGAACAACAAGAGATGGATGCCCTTCCTAACACCAAACCTTCTGTATTTACACGGGATTAGAGGGAACTTGCTTCGAGAAGAAATATCCACAGGATCAGAATTACTGTTCCCTACATGGAAGACCTTGAACCGGTTAAAAACAGGAGTGAGGCAAAGCAGCTCAAATATGGTGAATGGGGACTCGCAGAAATCGATTTATGTGAATGTGGGGACATCCAAACTATGAGACATCTCTTAACCTGCTCCAAAACGAATTTCGAATGCACAGATGAAGATCTGGCCAGCGCAAATGAAAAAGCAATAGACGTGGCAAGATATTGGGAGGAAAAAATAGAATGGCATTTGGTGGTCCGTACACGGAAAGTAAATAGAGGACAGCCAACTAATGAAGCTGACCTGTTCCCCTTGTTGACCTCATTTATGCGGACTGAAAACATAATCGGAAAGTAATTGGTGTTAAATTGGTAGTTAGAACCAATCACCTGTGAAGCTTGCTGAACAGTTGTGGAATAACACCGGTGAAACATTTTCAATTAATTTTTCAGACTAAAATTCCATTTGAACGGTTCAAAGTGAAAGTGTTTGAAACCCTCATTAACTTGAAGACATTCCTTCAGGACAAGAACCATCCTCTGATGTCACTGGCACAACAAGTGTGCGACTTTTATTGTAAAACCTACAAAGTCGAGGTAACTACATACTACCTATTCAATTAATAATGTCGATTGAATGGCTTACGACTTTATTTTTTTTAGTATCTCTGGGGCTCATTTTTTGCGTTTGCTCGAACGTGTGAAAGTTGCAACCATTTTGTGTATGGAATTACGCAATGACACTTTTCGTTGAAATCGAATCGACCGTTGGCAATTTTTGGCGCTTTTTCGTGGTGTTCTCGAATTCTGTATAAAATTTGTTGTGTGTCAATTATATTTAAATATAAGCTGTTTCGCTCGTGCTTCGCTACGATTCTTATATTGCTATCTTTGTTTTTCAAGGACAATGAAAATTGGGGGGGGNATGTCCAGTTGAAAGATGAGGATCCTATACTTAACGAAAGCATAGCTTCCTCATCATTTCACCCCTGTAGACAAAATGAAATGTCCAGTTGAAAGATGAGGATCCTATACTTAACGAAAGCATAGCTTCCTCATCATTTCACCCCTGTAGACAAAATGAAATGTCCAGTTGAAAGATGAGGAACCTATACTTAACGAAAGCATAGCTTCCTCATCATTTCACCCCTGTAGACAAAATGAAATGTCCAGTTGAAAGATGAGGATCCTATACTTAACGAAAGCATAGCTTCCTCATCATTTCACCCCTGTAGACAAAATGAAATGTCCAGTTGAAAGATGAGGATCCTATACTTAACGAAAGCATAGCTTCCTCATCATTTCACCCCTGTAGACAAAATGAAATGTCCAGTTGAAAGATGAGGAACCTATACTTAACGAAAGCATAGCTTCCTCATCATTTCACCCCTGTAGACAAAATGAAATGTCCAGTTGAAAGATGAGGATCCTATACTTAACGAAAGCATAGCTTCCTCATCATTTCACCCCTGTAGACAAAATGAAATGTCCAGTTGAAAGATGAGGATCCTATACTTAACGAAAGCATAGCTTCCTCATCATTTCACCCCTGTAGACAAAATGAAATGTCCAGTTGAAAGATGAGGAACCTATACTTAACGAAAGCATAGCTTCCTCATCATTTCACCCCTGTAGACAAAATGAAATGTCCAGTTGAAAGATGAGGATCCTATACTTAACGAAAGCATAGCTTCCTCATCATTTCACCCCTGTAGACAAAATGAAATGTCCAGTTGAAAGATGAGGATCCTATACTTAACGAAAGCATAGCTTCCTCATCATTTCACCCCTGTAGACAAAATGAAATGTCCAGTTGAAAGATGAGGAACCTATACTTAACGAAAGCATAGCTTCCTCATCATTTCACCCCTGTAGACAAAATGAAATGTCCAGTTGAAAGATGAGGATCCTATACTTAACGAAAGCATAGCTTCCTCATCATTTCACCCCTGTAGACAAAATGAAATGTCCAGTTGAAAGATGAGGATCCTATACTTAACGAAAGCATAGCTTCCTCATCATTTCACCCCTGTAGACAAAATGAAATGTCCAGTTGAAAGATGAGGAACCTATACTTAACGAAAGCATAGCTTCCTCATCATTTCACCCCTGTAGACAAAATGAAATGTCCAGTTGAAAGATGAGGATCCTATACTTAACGAAAGCATAGCTTCCTCATCATTTCACCCCTGTAGACAAAATGAAATGTCCAGTTGAAAGATGAGGATCCTATACTTAACGAAAGCATAGCTTCCTCATCATTTCACCCCTGTAGACAAAATGAAATGTCCAGTTGAAAGATGAGGAACCTATACTTAACGAAAGCATAGCTTCCTCATCATTTCACCCCTGTAGACAAAATGAAATGTCCAGTTGAAAGATGAGGATCCTATACTTAACGAAAGCATAGCTTCCTCATCATTTCACCCCTGTAGACAAAATGAAATGTCCAGTTGAAAGATGAGGATCCTATACTTAACGAAAGCATAGCTTCCTCATCATTTCACCCCTGTAGACAAAATGAAATGTCCAGTTGAAAGATGAGGAACCTATACTTAACGAAAGCATAGCTTCCTCATCATTTCACCCCTGTAGACAAAATGAAATGTCCAGTTGAAAGATGAGGATCCTATACTTAACGAAAGCATAGCTTCCTCATCATTTCACCCCTGTAGACAAAATGAAATGTCCAGTTGAAAGATGAGGATCCTATACTTAACGAAAGCATAGCTTCCTCATCATTTCACCCCTGTAGACGAAATGAAATGTCCATCAATACTAAATTCTAACTTTTTTATTTTCAGGCGTCACTCGATCCAATGATACTTACTATTCGAAAGTATACGAAATGAGGGCAACTCACGGTAAGTCATGGGGTTTAACCATGAAAGAAACAAAATGACCAGGAAGTATTTTGATTTTGTGAAGGATTAGGACTATCCACAACTCATACTTCCAACTATTTTATCATCAAATAGTAAGATGTTAGGATAGAATGGAAAATACTACAATGTCTGTGGTCTCAAATGTTATAATGCAATCGTCACCGTGGTTGTAGACCTCACTAAAATGGTCACTATTTGGTCCCAAAAATTAATCATAATCAGCTCATTCTGTGATTATAATGAATGTGTATAACACATTTCACCAACATTGGATAATGCGTTCGAGAGTTATCGTGGTACAAAAAGATCGAATTATATAGTAAAACCGTAAGATCGAATAATATACAAAAATATCGAATTATAGTAAAACAGTAAGGTCGAATTATTAAGATCGAATAATATTAAATCGAGACTTTCACTCCGTTTGTCAATTTAAGATAAAGCTCATTTAAATCAAGTGAGTTTTTTTTTTTTTGTGTGACAATTCCTAATTGAAAATAATAAACAAAACAATGTTTCAAGAACAAATAATTATTTTAAGAAATCGATCTTTGGTCCCGATGAAAATGAAATGGAGAAGATTTTGGTATTTAAAATAACTTTTTGTTCACCCAATTGGCTCAGTTGATTAACTATGAGGGAATTGTGCTCAGGGTCGGCGATTCGAGACAGATAATGACGATTTTTTCTTTATTGAAAATGGATTATTTTTGTGACGTTTCTTACGATGACCCAAATAAAATTCATTTCAATAAAATATTGTGTATCAACTACAAATAATAAGGCGAGTGACGAGCGCTTTCGTCTGTTACGACATTTTCAGAGTCCACTTGAGAATGTCGTAACAGACGAAAGCGCTCGTGACTCGCCTTATTATTTGTGGTTGATACACAATATTTTATTGAAATTTATATTTCATAATGACTACAAACATCCTAAATACCATTTCTAAATCAAATAAAATTCGTTATTATTATAGCTGTTGAATAATCAACGCTCGTTCGTTACTTCCATCAATAAATTACTCGAGAGAATAAACAATTATATAGTGATAATAATACAATTTATTTTAATATTATTTGAAGAGTAAATGTTTTATCTAATTAAAATTACTATCAATAATTTATATAAACAATGGCCATAATAATATACAGGGTGCACCCTAAGTTAGTGGCTCAAACGAAAATCCCATATTTAGACGGTCATTTCTTATCAAATAAAGCTATATTTGATATGAAATGATACCCTAAACCTTGGGTTTTTGGTTGGGCCACTACTTTAGGGGACATCTTGTTGATAAAGTCTAAAACAAATAGAAATCAACTAGCTGTTTGCACGTGCTTCACTACGGTTACGAAATTCAACAACAATTTCGTGACATTAAATCTTCTCAAGTTTGGATTTTTGGTGGAACCAACCCCCCAGGAAGAGCACGGCTCCTATTTAAAAAAAAAAATCAGTATTTTACTCAAAGATATTACTTTTTGTGCTGCGGAACACCTTCGTATTAAATTTCAGCTTTCTCGCTCATCCCGAAGTAGTACTTCTCAATTATGCATTTTTGGTGGAACCGACCCCAGTGTGCGCTTGTATTTTGTAATTTTGAAAAAACTTGTAACGGGTGTCCCAAAAGTAATGACCCTATTTCTTTTCTCTTTAATTTTTTCAGTTAATTTAATTATAATTAAAAGGGGGAAATTTAATAGTGTACTTGAAATTTTCCTCCCAGGCCACTTTCAAGGTTATTTTAAGGTCAACATTTTGTTTTTTTAAATGGAACCCTATATTTTTGATCATGGTATTGAATTGCGTATTAAAAATGAAATATTCCAGATAATTTTGTCCTTGACATGCCCTTTAGCAGGAGTAATCTAACATGTGTAGTGTGTAGCATTACGGCACGCTTATTTGCAAAATATTTGTGCATAAAACCTTGATGTTTCACTCAAATGCCCAAATATTTCAAAATGGGCGTGCCGATAAAAATGCATATGTTAGATGTCCCTTACTCAGAGCGCGTCAAGGTAAAAATTATCTCGAAAAATGTAAGTTAAATCGAAAAGTTTTTTAAGCAAAAAAGATTTAATTTTTTATACAAAATTCAATACAATCAAAAATACAGATCCACTTGAAAATAACAAAGTTGACCTTAAAATAACCTTGAAGACGACCTTGGAATAAAAATTTCAAGGTCACCATTAAATTGCCCCTTTGAAAATAAGGGGGGTTTTTGTGCGGGTGCGGCAATTAGTATTTCCACATTTGAAAGAGCTGGTAAATAAAAACGAAATGAGATATTTGAAAAATTATTTTGCATTCTGTAAGCTTGTGTATTTTAGTTTTTTTTTCCATCTGTGTTTTGTAAATAATGTCGTCCAAATGACGGCCTTGGCGAGTGATACACTTTTGGAGTCTTTCACGGAAGTTTTCCATGACTCTTGTCAGCATACCAGCATCAATTTGGATGATTTCTTCCAGAATTGCCTCCTTCAACTCTTCAAGGGTCCCAGGGCGATGTTTGAAGACCTCACCCTTGAGGTAACCCCACAGGAAGAAGTCACAGGGACTCAAATCCGGCGACTGGGGAACATGTCCTGCGGAATCTCACGAGAGCGATTGGCTGCATGAGTAGCCCCATACAGCCTAAAGCTGATGATGTGGTCCTAAAGTTGTGAACCCAACTCAAAATTGTTTTTCGATCAGGAACTGGATCCGTGGAGTGCAAACCATATCTTGTGCGGAACGGCCTCTGAGTGGCTATAATGGTTCATTTTGTTAAAATCAACTTGACAACGAACGCACGATGCACGCCCGACCAAACCAATGCGACAACTAAAAACTAGATGTCATATCGTGTTGAATATCCCCACGCTCCTCCCACTATCACTCCCCCTCCCACGATTTTTTGAAAAGTGGGAAACTAATTGCCGCACTCTGTATTTCACAATGTCCTGTATAAATCACATCAGCTTACAGCCTACAGAGCTTCAATCACTTGTAACTTATTGTAATGAATGCTCTTTTGAAACCTCGCCCTCGCAGAGAGGATAATTACTTCAAAAATCATCATGTTCTATCATTTTTCTAAAATATTGTCACAATTATTCTTATTTATTATTAGAGTGCAGGTTTTCATGAATTATGTAAACAAATTTTACAAGAGCTAAAATTAAAAATTTCAAACTGAAACTGGAATTAATTGTCATCTGAATAAATGAAAGGGGATGGGATACAAATAGGGGCATTACTTTTGGGACACCCTGTATAAGCACATCTCATGATTAAATCACACTATGAATTTACATTCTAACTTTATTTATGTCGAAAATAAATATTTTTTTACATGTTTTTATATAAAAAAGCAATTGTTCTTTTTTTCCTTACAACTAGAGGTTAGACTCAACTCAAATATAGCCCCGCTCCCCCCCTAGGAGTTTATAATTAAGGTGTAGCTTTTCATGTAAGAATAAATAAAACGGCTGTATCAAACCAGACAGCTCGTAAAGTACAAAATTTGGGTGCGAAATGTCGGACATTCATCTTAGATGTCCATTATTCCGAACTTCTTTGGATTTTGGATCAACTTATTTCTATTTAATTGATAAAATGAAGAATAATAAATTAATGAGGTGCCGATGAGTTTTCATTTTCAATAATACAACTGACTATCTTAATCAGGCCGATGTTGGCTCTATGATGTTCAGAGTAGAAGTAACGCAAGATGTTAATACTTGTGTTGATTGATATAGTCTTATTAAAAAATAGTTCAAATATCTTAAATCAGGCCGATGTTGGCTCTATGATGTTCAGAGTAGAAGTAACGCAAGATGTTAATACTTGTGTTGATTGATATAGTCTTATTAAAAAATAGTTCAAATATCTTAAATCAGGCCGATGTTGGCTCTATGATGTTCAGAGTAGAAGTAACGCAAGATGTTAATACTTGTGTTGATTGATATAGTCTTATTAAAAAATAGTTCAAATATCTTAAATCAGGCCGATGTTGACTCTATGATGTTCAGAGTAGAAGTAACGCAAGATGTTAATACTTGTGTTGATTGATATAGTCTTATTAAAAAATAGTTCAAATCTATATATATAATCAGGCCGATGTTGACTCTATGATGTTCAGAGTAGAAGTAACGCAAGATGTTAATACTTGTGTTGATTGATATAGTCTTATTAAAAAATAGTTCAAATCTATATATATAATCAGGCCGATGTTGACTCTATGATGTTCAGAGTAGAAGTAACGCAAGATGTTAATACTTGTGTTGATTGATATAGTCTTATTAAAAAATAGTTCAAATCTATATATATAATCAGGCCGATGTTGACTCTATGATGTTCAGAGTAGAAGTAACGCAAGATGTTAATACTTGTGTTGATTGATATAGTCTTATTAAAAAATAGTTCAAATCTATATATATAATCAGGCCGATGTTGACTCTATGATGTTCAGAGTAGAAGTAACGCAAGATGTTAATACTTGTGNAACAATACCTAATCTACTCTAAGAATATATTAAGAGCAGATGATCTAGAAAACAATACCTAATCTACTCTAAGAATATATTAAGAGCAGATGATCTAGAAAACAATACCTAACCTACTCTAAGACTATATTAAGAGCAGATGATCTAGAAAATCAATACCTAACCTACTCGAGAGAGAAATCTAACAGTACTTCATTACTATTTCAGAGTCAAAGTTAAAACAAATTCTAATTGACCATATCACGTGACATGGCACGAGAGAAAGTTGTACGTCTGACCACACCGCGTCAGTCTATTGTATATAGCCAGATCCAGTTGCCACTGGGTCACCAGTCTGTGTGATGATGCTTCATTTGGACTCGTGCCTGTTGTTTGCAGTTCAAGTTTCACTTTTTGAAAGCTTGCCCTGGTGATTTCATTGAATCAAGTTGTTTGTGTTACCAGTCAAATACAAAAGACCACAAGCTTACGCTACTATGAGCGACTGATCCAAATTAATTTAGATTAATGGAACCGCATTAGGGCTTCCAATCCCGCATGGGGGATTTTGAGCTTAATCCCGCGGAATCCCTCATTTTTCAATATATATTATAAGGAGGAAAGTTCTCAGTATGTAGGCATATCCTCATACATGGTACCATCTACGCTAACTGTTTTTACATATATTTGCCTGATCTTTTTTCTGATCTCAAAGGCAATATGTCATCCTCACTTTGACTACAATCAACAAAGTGTTTATAAAAATCTGGTGTGAACATCACATGACTTTCCTCATCTATAAAAAAGAAGAAAATATTGTAATGGGCTGAAATTTTCGATGTCGAGTTTTCATTGCCAAAATACATTTTGAAGTCCCTAGAGCGGAAATATAATTATACTAGCAGGATACGTCCGCTTCGCTTGGCGCCTTATAGGCATGGCCTTTTATAGTTTCAACCCCTTTTTTTGCGATAAAAAGTAGCCTATGTCCTTTCATAAAGTTTATTCTATATCCATACCAAATTTCATCAAAATCGGTTCAGTAATTTAAGCGTGAAAGCGTAACATACATACAGACAGACAGAGTTACTTTTGCATTTATAATATTAGTATGGATATTACACTTGAATCTAAGTTGTACATTTCAATTTCTTATATGAAATTGATATGAATTGGCTCCAAAGTTCAAATTCTAGCTCTTTCTATTCTGGTTTTAGGCGGAACCACTAAAAAGTGGCCTTCAAACTCTAATTAGCGGCCAACAATATATTACAATTTAACCTAAGTTGTATTTTTCAATTTCTAGGCACCAAGTTTAAAGTTCTAGCTATTACCGTTCTCATTTTAAGCAGGATATGCGAAAACCACTAAAAAGCGGCATAAAACCGCCAACGGTACATTCGATTTCCACCAAAAGCTTATTTTGCCGTTCATGGCATAAAACTCTACCACTTGTCGTTCTTGAGATACTTTGTTCACAAACAGACACACCCACGGACCAATGGCTGAAACTGGGGAAATTTTGCTCTGGGGACCCCAAAACGTGTTTGACATGTAGAGTTTTCAACTACATCGAAAATTTCAGCCCATTACAATACTTTCCTTTTTATGGGTTAAGGAAAGTAAAAATGATAAAATAAATACCTAAGGTCATGTTTAAAAAGAAATGTTGCGGGATTGGAGCTTGCGGATCCCGCAGATTGCAAATCCCGCAAAAAACTCGTGGATCCCGGGATTGGAAGCCCTAAACCGCATACACTGTAAGCGTATAACAAACAAAGCTTACACAGCTCCATTAAGTATCCATTGCGATCAGTCGCCCGTAGTAGCGTCGACGAGGCTAGTTTTTTTCCTGATAGGTTAAACAGGGTGTCTACCAAATCGTCAAAGTGAAATTCCCTGACTTTTCCCGGTTTTTCAGTCTACTTTTCCAGATTTCCAGTGTACTTTTTCAAGATTTTGTCTCCCACATCTGACTTCAAAAAGCACAATATTGGGGCCCAGGGACCCCAAAAACTATACAGCAAATTTACTTCATACCCTAAACATGTATACCAAAATTTTAGAGGAAAACGATAATAAGCGCCGCAGGCGAAATTTTTCAGGAAAAGCATGTTCACGCATAAAATTGGCCATTGAGAAAAAAAAAAAAACTCAATTTGAAGAATTCCCTGACTTTTGGCGTTTTTTCCTAAATTCCCTGACTTTTCCCTGACATTTTCCAGTCTCCTAAAATTCCCTGACAATTCCAGGTTTTCCAGAATTTCCAGTCTGGTAGACACCCTGGTTAAAGGTTGTTCAGTATTGACAAATAATAACCCAATATCAAGTGTGAAAAGCCGATTGTATTATAAACGAGAAGGGCCCAGGTTGAACGAGTATAGTTGTTTTTTCATAATTTTTGTGTTTTGATTTCAGATTCAGTGACGTAAAACCCCTTTGGCAATTCTTGCGAGCGATGACGAATCAATCTGCCTCTACTAGAAGTAGCTGAGGTATTTTGAAGAATTCTTATTTCAAATTGGGTATTTTTCCGTCAGAACCAAATTTTTGTGACAAAAAGATAGTAAATCATATAGACGGTGACTCATTTTAACTCTTTGCAACACACCCATAGGAACCACATCTAAATTGTACCCCTCGTTGCATGGTGGTTCCTACAGGAGACAGAGCTATAACATTGTCTCTGCTCATAGCAAATGATTGAGAACCACAGTAGCCTTAGCCTACGAGGATGGTTCCAAAAGTTCGTTACCTAACCTAGATGGAGAAGGAAAATAAAATCCCACTATGTCTTATTTTTCAACATAATCTCCCTTGACTTCAATACATTATTTACATGTTTTGGGTAACATCTCTCTGCCAGACAAAAAGTAGTCAAAATATTTTATAACAACCGACTTTATATTCATCACTGTCAATTTTTTCCCCCAAGCAGCTCAGATTTCAGTTTTGAACAGATAGTAGTCGCTGGGGGGAGGGGGGGCTGGACTGTAGGGTTGTAATATATCTCACACGCACACCAGCCTTCGGAATGACAGCGGAGTGAACAATTGGGTTGTCATGGAGGAGCTGAACATTCTGAACATATCGTAAAAATTTACTCGAAACCTAAACAAATGACCTTAAAATATTTGGATATTTCTGCCTTGTTTAGACAGTGTTAGACAAGTGAAAATATAGTTAGAAACACAATGCATTAACTCTTCCTTGGACGGGCCACGACCTTTTGGAACCACCTTCGTATATCAAAGTTAGAAAACCTTGGTAGAACTATCAAATACAAGAAATGAAAATGAGACACTTGACTGTATGTTCCAGACTGGAACTCCTGGAATTGTCAGGGAATTTTAGGAGACTGGAAATGTCAGGGAATTTAGGAAAAAACGACGAAAAAACGCCAAAAGTCAGGGAATTTTTCAAATTGGTTTTTTTATCTCAATGGCCAATTTTATGCGTGAACATGCTTTTCCTTAAAAATTTCCCCTGCGGCGCTTATTATCGTTTTCCTCTAAAATTTTGGTATACATGTTTAGGGTATGAAGGAAATTTGCTGTATAGTTTTTGGGGGCTCTGGGCCCCAATATTGTGTTTTTGAAGTCAGATGGGGGAGACAAAATCTTGAAAAAGTACACTGGAAAAGTAGACTGAAAAACCTGGAAAAGTCAGGGAATTTCACTTTGACGATTTGGTAGACACCCTGTAATATCCTTGAGTAAAATATTGATTTTACTAGATAGGAGTCGTCTACATCCTACGTTAAGTAAGTACCACCAAAATTCTGAAATTGAGAATCACCGATCGACGAACGACAAAAAAAATATATTATTCGATACGCGTATTAAGGATTTTACTCCATTGTCCTGAATTGATTGTAGAACATATTATGATAGTAAATAAGTCAAGTGTTTATTTAATCTTTTCATTTTTTGTAAATCATATTTTATGTATAGTAGAAACATTGTCTGTGTGTAACGCTTTGTTTTAATGGGTGCCACACCTTCCTACGCCGTCCACTGAGAATGTACCACAAAGAAATTTAGTGTGGTTGCCTGGTATTTATTATGTTGAAAAGAGGACAAAATCTTTAATGTCAACAATTTTACTTAGTTACCGGACTAGACGTTGCTCAACTCAATTTAAGGAAAATCCCTAATATCAACAATTTTACTTAGTTACCCGACTAGACGTTGCTCAAATCCATTGTAAGGTAAATCCCTAAATTCATCAATTTTAGTTAGTTACTGGACTAGACGTTGCTCAACTCAATTGTAAGGAAAATCCCTAAATTCAACAATTTTACTTGGTTACCGGACTAGACGTTTGATCAACTTAACTGCAAAGTTGTAATAAAACCGATGTTATCAGTAAACATTGTCCAAATCCTTGAAAATTAGTGACCGGACTAGGCGTTGCTCCACTCAATTGTAAGTTATAATAAAACAATGTAAATACTGGGCGACCACAGAAATTATGATCGTTTAATATTTTCTAGTGGGACAAATTTGTACTACAAAAAAATCTACCTATTAGATCAAATTTAACGTTCGCCTTGGTGGGAAAATTTGAAATTTTATGCGAACCTGGCGGATTTTTTTGTACTACATTATTACTATAGACCAGATAAAATTCTGTATTATTATCTAGTGACATGATACTTGGCTTTTGGTGCCTTTTATGGCATGATACTTGGCCTTTGGTGCCACCCCCACCAATTTTGAGGGAGACATCTTTTTCAAATCTTGAACTGATATAATCCCAAGAATTTAAAAGCCCTGCGTTATGGAGAGGAAACTCTAAAGACAGTTTATAAAATTAAAATTATTTGAAGAATCGTAAGATATTAAAAAAAATATTAAAATTGAATGAAACATTGAGCTAACGGGATGGATCCTTAACTCCAAAGACCGTTCATCGTTTCTGTCGCGTCGCGCGTCGGTCGATAAATCGACGTGTTTTCCGTCGTCGGTGTGGTATAATTTGGTATTGACCATTGCCATTCTTGTTTCCAAAATGGTCCTTTGAATAAAATGAGAAAAGGAAACACTCCTATAGAGCAATACCATTGCCGTCCTTGTTTCCAAAATGGTCCTTTTAACAAAAAGAGAAAAGGAAACACTCCTATAGCAATACCATTGCCGTTCTTGTTTCCAAAATGGTCCTTTTAATAAAAAGAGAAAAGGAAACACTCCTATAGCAATACCATTGCCGTTCTTGTTTCCAAAATGGTCCATTTAATAAAAAGAGAAAAGGAAACACTCCTATAGCAATACCAATGCCATTCTTGTTTCCAAAATGGTCCTTTGAATAAAAAGAGAAAAGGAAACACTCCTATAGCAATACCATTGCCATTCTTGTTTCCAAAATGGTCCTTTGAATAAAAAGAGAAAAGGAAACACTCCTATAGAGCAATACCATTGCCGTCCTTGTTTCCAAAATGGTCCTTTTAATAAAAAGAGAAAAGGAAACACTCCTATAGCAATACCATTGCCGTTCTTGTTTCCAAATGCCTAATCTACTCTAACAATAAACTATGAATCGATACTGTCTTAGGATTCTTCAAATAATTTTAATTTTATGTTGTTGTCATGCGACTCGAATAATATTTGATCCCTGCCCACACCGAGGAAAATTGACCTATTAGATCAAAAAAATCAACTTGGTCCCAAAATCACTAACCTTATTTATTAATTTTTAAACTCTGAATCGATACTGTCTTACGATTCTTCAAATAATTTTAATTTTGTGTTGTTGTAATGCGACTTGAATAATATTTGATCCCTGCCCACAAAAATTGACCTATTAGATCAAAAAAATTAAGTGGGTCAAAAATCAGCAATATAAATTATTAATTTTTAATTTAATTACTCGAGTATTGTCAATTTTCATATTTGTTAACATCTTACGATTTTTCAAATAATTTTATATTCAGTTGTACTGAGACTCAAATAATATTTAATCTGTCTGGCAGCAATGTCCCCCGAAAAATTTGATCTAATAGGTGGATTTTTCGACCAAATTATTAGACCTTTGTGGGAAAATTCAAATTGTATACGAACCTTGCGGAAAAATTTTGTACTAAATTCTTACTTTATATACTAGATAAAATTCTCTATTAGTATCTAGGCCTTTGTGGCATGGTGGGAAGATACTCGGCTTTTGGTCCCAAGCATTTTTCAACTTTGTGGGTTCTAATCTCACTTAATTCTAAAAAAAAGAATAAAAATGTCACAAAGGTCTAGATTTGCAGAAGTAGTACGGTGATGTTGTATAGAAATTAAAGTTGGTAATTTTTAGGCGTATTTTACCCCGAAAGGGGCGGGCGGAGGGTGCCATGAAATTACTTGGCACCCTTATTAAAATACGCCATCTTAAAATTACCGTTTACTTTAAAAATTCTTTACAGCGTCTGACGAACTGCAAGGCCAGGGGCCATATTGCCAATTTAGAATTTGAATCTCGTAGAAAAGTGTCAATAATAAAAAGATTAACTGTAAAAAGGCTTCATAAGTTTCATATATAACAGGATCAGAAAGAAAAAAAAAATCTCATCTCGATCAAGGTTGGAAAAAAAAAACTTGAGGAATATATATAATAAATTATATACGAAATAATATAAGAAGTTTGTTTGCAGACTTATTGAGGAGTTTTTCTCTTTTCATGCTGCACAGACGTGTGAAGGAAAAAATAATTCTAGAAAATTAAAACGCACGCATTATTATTTTTTATTCTATATTTATTATTTAGTTCGAAATTTACAATAAAGAATGAAATAAATTTAGATTATTAGTTGTTGTTTTGTTTACAAAGCGTATTTTATTATGAGAATCTTTTTAGTTTTTTATATACTGAGAAATAATAAAATACGACTGAGAAAGAATAAATACGTTTAATAATAAAATACGCTTGATTGAATTATTTTCCTTTCATGGAGGTTTGTTAAAGAAGCGTATTTTTATACTGAAAAATAATAAAATACGCTTCGAGGACCATGGTGAAGCATATTTTAATATTTCTCATGATATTTATTCTTTGAATGTGTTTATTTTATATGAGAAATAATTAAAAGCGTGTATTTTATATGAGAAATAATAAAATACACTTTTCATGACGAAGCGTGTTTTAAGTGACGTTCACACCGCTTAGAAAATCAAATAAGTTTTATAGAAATAATAATTTTCTCATGTATAGTAGAAATTCAAATCGCTAATTTCTTTTTAATTTGAAATTAGCGATTTGAATTTCTACTATACAAAAGAAAAGTATTATATTGGCCGCAAAACTGATTGATCATTTCTATAAAACCTATTTGATTTTCTAAGCTAGCCTCTTCAATCTCTGTTGCTAGGGGGATTCAAATTATCGGCATTACCAGATTTAAAAAAGTATTGTTCATTTTTACACGGATTAAATTCAAACAAAAGTGGGAATGATTTTTTTCTTTGGTAAAAAGGATTTAGGCGATTTACGATACGTGACGGTTGGTCTACCCCCATTTGACCTTATTACTCAGCCATAATGACACACTGGCCGGGACCAATATGAAATTAAGATTAAAAATGAGAAATACACTGTGAAAAGCATTAGTAGCTTAACACGCTTAAGATAAATGTACCGACGATTGTCAACAATCTTTAAGGACCAATTTAATATTGGACGACGCGAGGTATTTGCGGGAGATGACGTGCCTAACGGACCTTTAATTTTTAGATTCTAAGTCTCCTTCCCCAAAATTTCCTTTTAAAAAACCCGCAAAATATCAATTTCTATTTAATTCTCAATTTGAAAGCGAGCGAGTTTTCAAAATTTTCAACTAATGAAGCCATTCATGTCGAACTGTCGGTAAATTTACCTTAAATTTTTTTAAGGGTGTTAAAATAAGAACGTAAGATTTCAAATGACCGCCATTTAATCTCACATGATCTAACAACAGCCCAAACACTATTTACACTAGTCTGATAGCTTCCGACCCGATACGACACGACACAATACTTCAGAGTTGATTATTTTCTGACCCACCAATATTTTCCCTACCGACATAATTGTTATCCTTGCGGACGATATTTTTAATCGTGTCGGATTGGAGGCTATCGGACGAATGTAAATACTACTAAAAACGTTTTTAGGTCATCTTAATTAGAAATGTTATACATACATGATTTCCGGATTTGTACAATATAAATAGATCAATAGCTTCAGAAAATCATGTCAATATTGAAAATTCTAATCTTACGTTCTTATAGGAGTCACCCACATTAGTAATTAAAATATTTTTATTTTATGCTTATAAAAATAATACATAAGCGGTTATTTAACAAAATTAAAATTGTGCGTATACCGTCTCTTAATAAATAAATCGACTCATGCAAAAAAACGTCATCACAAAATTTTACAAAAATAAATTCGTTGAATTGGGATACTATGTCAAGTCGTCCTCACGATGGTCGGTTCTACACACCAGGACGACCTGGAATACATACCATCACAGTTCCAGCCAAGGAACATCAAAATCTTTTCGGTAAACTCATATCAATCTGTTTCTACCATTTTAATTAATCATGCATCTATAAATGTGAAGAACGGTTGAATTCATGAGAAAACCCGCTGCTGCTGCTGCTACTACTACTAGTATGACAAGTAAAACCATATTGAAGGTTAAAAGTACAAATATCCTCACTTGACTAAAAATTTAGTCAAGTGAGAATATTAGTACTTTAAATCTTCCATTTTACGAAAATGTTTTCGTAAAATTTTTCCGATTTCCCAAAAGTTTATTCAAAATGGGATTGATTGATAATGTTTTTGCATGAGACGATTGAAATACATTTGTTTTATAGAGAGTCATATATGTAACATAAAATAAAAAAGCAATAACAAAAAATACGCATTTTATAGTTCCCCCCTTCATAGATATGTTTTCTCCGTATTTCCTATCTCTCTACATTGAAATCTCAAATGAAAAATCTTAAAAAATATATTAAGATTCCCAAGAGCCAGCGTCTATGGCACGTTGAATACACCAGTTCCCGTTAGATCACTGAAGTTAAGCAACGTCCAGCGAGGTTGTACCATGTGGGTGTCCGCGTGGGTTCGCGCCCTCGTGATGCTGGCTTTTTTCCGGCCCAACCCAGGCTGGTTGAGGTTAATGTGGGTAGCTGGTTTACATGTTTTCAGCAAATGGAGGGTAAAACCCCCGTCTTGAATGAGCAATAAATGTTAAAAAGACGTTAAGCCAAATTAAAAAAAAAAAAAAAAGATTCCCAAGCATGAGTTTAAATATATAGTTTATACAACAACATCCTAAATACTGTGGCGCAACCGGGAGGGAGGAAAGGTCAATTCGAAATTTTATCTCAAAATATAAATCAGAAAGCTGTATGCCTACAGAAAAAAAATCATGCTCTAAGACCCCAGGAAAAATATCGGACCTAAAAACGTAAACCTTTTTCCGAGTATTTCCAGTTTATTGAGCAAATTAGACAATTTACGGCCCGATATCTTGATTTTTTTTTTTTTAACGAGAACATAACGAAAACCCAAAACGATAAAATATTAGATGGCTGTTTTGTCCTTATTTTAGAGAGCATTGTTTGCAAATGACCAGTCATTTCCGAGTTACCGAGTTTGAAACCAGGAACGGAAAAAAAATACTGAACACCCAAAGCGGTCAAGACCCTCGCTGAACTTTTAAACGAGAACTCTGTGTTTTTTTAAAGGCTTACAAAACAGGGTGGACACGAACCTATGCCCCCCTCCCCTCCCTCCCAATCCTCTTTGTCTGTAACAAAAATAATGTCCAAATTTTCTGCACGATTACAAACAATACTTTATCTTCTATAGGAAGAGAAAGTAAAAAAGTAAAAAGAGTACCGAGCAAAGAGTACCCGATTCGATCACTGTATGGGGGAAGTCATGAAAACTTGAATGTATTTTTTTTATTTATTGATTCCCGGGTAGAATCTTGACTCCCTATGTAGCCCAACTGAACAGGACAGATAAAATAAAAAAAAAATCGGGAGGTGAGAGAGCGCTCAAATCTAACCCCTGGTTGCAGACAAAATACAAAAAGATCGAGGGGAGAGAGAGCGCTCAAATCTAACTCTTGGTTGCAGACAAAATACAAAAAGATCAGGGGGGGGGTGAGAGCGCTCAAATCTACCCCTTGGTTGCAGACAAAATACAAAAAGATCAGGGAGGGTGAGAGAGCGCTCAAATCTACCCCTTGGTTGCAGACAAAATACAAAAAGATCGGGGGGAGAGAGAGCGCTCAAATCTAACTCTTGGTTGCAGACAAAATACAAGAAAATCGGGGGGTGAGGGAGCGCTTAAATCTAACCCTTGGTTGCAGACAAAATACAAAAAAGATCGGGGGGGGGAAGAGAAAGCGCTCAAATCTACCCCTTGGTAGATTTGATCCCATCAAGCAAAACGTTCGTCCTATATTAACACCAGACAAGATTCCTACAGTAGAAATACATGAAGCCTGACGTTATCATAAAGAAAAATATTACCTATTGCACATAACAAAAATCTGATTACAGTTTTGGATTCAACATTAACATTGTACCCAAAATAATATACGAGTATCCTAAATGATCAAATATTTTTTGACTTACGGTAATGTTTAGTGGTCGTATTTTAAAGGCACGGGCACATAAACGAAGTCTACATTACACTACACATTAATTACAGTTCAAATTATGCCAGTTGAGATAAGGGGGAAGTAACAAAAATCAGGTGACTTAAATTAATACAAAAAAATGGGAGAATTCACTGTTGGAGTGTGATTTCAAATTTTGCATATTTTCAACTGAGATTTAAGTGATTAGTTAGTTGAGATTTACGCGAAAAAAAATCTTTAAATTTTTATGCTATATCAAATTTTGATGGCATCCATCTTTTAAGTAATGTTTTCTTAATTATCGAAAAAGTGATTTTTTTCTACAATTATCCAAATCCAAAAGTGCAGCAAAGGTTGCAGAAAGAAGGCCTTTGACAAAGCTACTGGAATTTTGAGATAAATTATGAGAACTTTGGAAGGAATGCTGTTGGGCAGATTTTCTGGTCCTTAGAAGATTTTTCTTGTATAGACGTTTTGCCAGAGCACTATTAATTCAAATTCATGTTATTCACATGTTATTGAAATTCATGTTATTCACTCCACCCTAGTGTGGGGAGGGGTACTCAGGAATAAACCTGGCTACCCAGGAGGTACGCGGGCAAAAAAAAATTATGAGAACCGCTGGGCTAAGACATATGCTTTGTTTACAAAGAAAGGAGAGGCAACTTTGTCGCATTCATTTTTCATATTGCTATCATAATCACTTACAAAAGTAGATACACCTACGCTCATTTCAACTGTAGTCATTTTAATCGACCAGAATAATATTTGATAATTTAGGAAACCCGAAATAAAATTAATCTACAACATCATACACAAAAAATACTAAATATTAGCAAAATAATTAAAAAGATCGTTTCAGATCAAAGCCATAATAGTTGAACGCTTGCATGGGACTGACCCGTTCATAACTATTCCGAGAATTTTGTAGACTTAGTCCTTGTTCCCTCTTAAACGTTTTTTTTTTTTTTTTTTTTTTTTATGTGGATGTTAAAAAACGATGGACAATTGTGTACCCACTTGACAAAAAAAGTTCAAAACTAATCAGTGTTCTGACAAAAGTCGAACTGAAAGGAGAAGCAAATGTGTAATGGGAACGAATCGAAATCAATCAATCGTTTTTTTTTTTTTTTTTTTGGACGTGACGTTTTCAGTGATAAGACGCAATGTCAGTTTTTTTTTTAACGTAAACAGAAAAACGTTCGTAATGAGAACACTCAAAATTAAATGTATGTATTAAATACTCAAAAAAAAAACGTCGAGATAACGTGATGTAACGCAGCGCTTTCGCCTATTTTAAGGCGTAGGGCAACGTGATGTAACGGAGCGTTTTCGCCTATTTTATGACGTAGAGGTAACGTGATGTAACGGAGCGCTTTCGCCTATTTTAAGACACAGAGGCAACGTGATGTAACGGAGCGTTTTTGCCTATTTTAAGTCACAGAGGCAACGTGATGTAACGGAGCGTTTTTGCCTATTTTAAGTCACACAGGCAACGTGATGTAACGGAGCGTTTTTGCCTATTTTAAGTCACAGAGGCAACGTGATGTAACGGAGCGTTTTTGCCTATTTAAGTCACAGAGGCAACGTGATGTAACGGAGCTTTTTTCCTATTTTAAGTCACAGAGGCAACGTGATGTAACGGAGCGTTTTTGCCTATTTTAAAAGTCACAGAGGCAACGTGATGTAACGGAGCGTTTTTGCCTATTTTAAGTCGACATTCTGAAGTTATGTTAAGAATGTCGTAATAGACGAAAGCGTCTAGAACTCCACAAAATTGAGAATGAAATATAATTAAAGACGTGAGTAAATATGTAAAATAATGCACAGTAGAACCTCGTTTATATCATCCTCGTATTCTATTACCTTGAAAATCTGCGTTTTTTTTGCCACCACTGAAGAGTATGCCGTTTTGAAATCGACCAATTCAAAAATAAAAACACTTTTCGACAAGATTATGATGTTCGCAAGTAAACTTGACTCTGATCAAGGAACTAGAAAGAATCTAAGTTTGACTAATTGGATGAGACAATGTTCAAATGGTTTTCACAGGCAAGTGATTCTGGACAACCTATCAGCGATTCCTTATTGTGTGAAATGGTTTTACGGTTGTTTAATTTCAAATAAAGTCTAGACCTGGCCCCTGGTGACTATTTGTATTTTAAAAACTTAAATCTGAGCTGTGTGGAAAGGTGGCAGTGATGTAGAGATCAGGTCAACTCTTTTGGCAGTAAAGATGCAAACGATTTTTTTACGGGCATAAAGATGTTACCAAAAGATGTAAATAATGTATTGAAATCAAGGGAGATCATGTTGAAAAGTAAAACTTTTATTTTTCTTCTCCATCTAGATTAGGCCACAAACTTTTGAAACCGCCCTCGTACCCTGTTAAATGAAGTGATATAATCGAGGTTCTGCTGTATCTTCAACTACTAAACATTGTGAAATATTAAATAAATATAAATATTAATTAATTAAATATTAAATAACAAAAATAAATAATACTAAATGTACAGACTGTTTCTAAAGTAGTGGCACAAATGATAACACAATATTATAGTGCAGGATTGCGTGTTAACGATTTGAGACTTCGCCTCTGGTTTTCAAACTAAAACTCAGCATTTCCATCAGAGTAAGTTCAATGCTTTTGATATTATAATAATCAGCTTTTCCCAAAAAAGTCAAAGTTAGTTCTAAACAATAATTATTGTGGATCAGCAAAAGTGGTTGACCAATAGAATTCAAAATTAATACATTTCGACCAATCAGACTTCTACTTTAGAATCTCACGTGACATGTTTTTTTATAATTTTACATTGATTTAGGATCAGCAAAACCCGATGAACAATAGCATTCGTCCTCACGATGGCTGGTTCTACGCACCAGGACCTGGAACGTCTACCATCTCAGTTCCAGCCAAGGGTCATCAAAATCTTTTCGGTAAACTCATATCAATCTGTTTCTACCTTAACATTAATCATGCATCTATAAATGGGAAGAACGGTTGATTTCGTGAGAAAAACCGCTACTACTACTACTACTACCAAGCGACAACTCCGTGGCAGAGTGCGCATCACACTCGGTTTGCACCAAGGAGGTTCCGGGTTCGATTCCTGGACGGGTCGAAAATTGAAAAAGGTTTTTTCGAATTTTCTACTTGGTCTGGTTGTGTTTGGGGGTAACTCAGCCTCCTGATGACAATTGAGTAGAATATCGTCACAATTCATATTAGGCCTCATTGATCTGTTACGATATTTAGTCACTCGCAACCAAAACCTCTGGATGGAGGTATCAAGCCAAATGTTGAAATTACTACTCCTGGCGCTCGTGGCTCATCAAATTATTTGTAGTTGATACATAAAAATTTTTCTAAAAAATTATGGTAATAGCGCCTAGTGGTAGCATTATAAGGTGAAAATTGTTAAAAGTGTAGCTTAGGCTTAGTGATATTGGAGTGAATGTTAAAAATACCTGGTAATGCTATGATGCCCACAAACATTGTGACATAATAACACAAAGAAATATACATTTAACTACTACTACCAATACCATTGAAAATTTAAACATTTCAACTAATCACAATTCTTTGGTCGAATCTCACGTGAGATGGTTTATTCTTTAGAAAATGAGGAGAAGCCAGAGTCGGTTGTCCCAGAAGAGTTGCCTTATTAATAGAGAATATTTTTAGCACCATAAAAGTCTAAAATAAATCTAGTTGTAAATTTTAGTTTATACGTTACATTTCAAGTATCTATTATTCTTAACTATATTTTTATTTATATCCCACCCCCTCTGTTAGATAAGTGGTTTCAGCTGTCACCTACCCATTTCTATATTCGAAATTGGTGACCTGTCCACGTTTTGAAAAGTGCATAAAGTTCCCGAAACAAGGTAACCTTAATGCCTGAGACATTTTCTACCACCTAACCCCTACAGCATTTATCATAGCTTTTATCATGGATTGATTGGCACCCATGTCAGTGGAGCACTATTACTGAACCGAGAATGGTCATGTATCATAGGGTTGGGGATCAGGCAACGGTTAACACAGACGGGATTAATACCTGAGACATTTTCTACCACCGAACCCTTAGAGATCTATTTTTATGTGGTCAAGTATGTATGTATATATTTATTGTGTGCTAAATTTTTGCGACACATTACAATTGAATAAAATATGAGAAAAACAATATGATGAAAATTTTAAATTGATGGAATGATGGAGTGCCTAAAAATTATATATTCCGTACATAATTAATAATTATTATAATCCCCACAATATAATAATAAAATGAGAGAGAGAAAAAAAAAACTCCATTAGACAATACCGATTCGTCCACCAAAAATTCAAATCCAAATATCAAAGAGATTTAAAGCTAAAGGTAATATTCACCAAGTCGAAAAAGAC
>CM022882.1:20985930-21017786 GCA_012654025.1 Pachypsylla venusta
ATGGAATGATTACACACAGACACGATGACCTATATCACAACTGACAGGAAAATATCTTTCCACTGTCGCAGATAGAATTATCAAACTACTCAAAACATCAGACACACATACTAATGGAATGATTACACACAGACACGATGACCTATATCACAACTGACACAGTAAAATATTTTTTCTAAGTTTCCGTAACTAATGGTGCTCACAGACAGCCGCATACTTACTGATCTTATCGCATATAGCATACATTTTCCCATATATTATGTCGCAGTATTGTAGAATCAGTAATTTTATAAAATTCCTAGGGATTTAGTAAAATCACGAAACGCGAGGATTTTCGACAAGTTTACTGAAACATTAAGGAAATAGACGAACGCGAGGATTTTCGACAAGTTTACTGAAATACATTAAGGAAATAGACGAACGCGAGGATTTTCGACAAGTTTACTGAAATACATTAGGGATTTTATAAAAACCTGGATAATGCGACACGTTATGTTATAAAATCCCTACAGCATTTCAGTAAACTTGTCGAAAATCCTCGCGTTCCTTCTATTTTCCGTGATTTTACTAAATCCCTAGGAATTTTATAAAATTACTGATTCTACAAGTTTTAAATTGAAAAAAAAAAAAATGTATGAACTACAATTAATTTGATGAGTCACGAGCGCTTTCGTCTGTTACGACATTCTCAAGTGAACTGCGACATATACAAGGAAAAACAAATACACATGTTCTTATGAGAGTGCGCCGCAGATCGAGCAATTTGCAGGCTCCCATAAGATTCTGTGTATATGTTTTTCCTTACATATATGCGATTATATAAGCTATGCAATAAGATAAGTAAGTATGCGACTGTCTGCCAGTTCCCTAAGGGTGTCAATTGAAACAAACGATATCTAACTACTCGCGATACTCAAAACATCAGACACACATACTAATGTAATGGTCACACACAAACACGATGACATATATCACAACTAACAAAGGAAAATATTTTTCTAATATTCCGTACCTAATGGTGCTCGCAGACAGCGGCATACTTACATATCTTATTGTATATAGCACACATCTTCCCATATATACAAGGAAAAACAAATGCACATTTTCTTATGAGAGTGCGCCGCAGATCGAGCAATTTGCGGGCTCCCATAAGTATCTGTGTATATGTTTTTCCTTGCATAATGCATATATGGGAAGATATGTGCTATGCAATAAAATAAGTAAGTATGCGACGGTCTGCCAGCACCCTAAAGGTGTCAGTTGAAACAAACGATATCAAACTACTCGCGGTACTCAAAACATCGGACATACATACAAATGTAATGATCACACACAGACAAGATAAGATTCCGTAGCTAATGGTGCTTACAGACAGACACATACTTACTGATCTTATTGCATAGCGCAGATTTACAGACTTCCATAAGAACATGTGTCTTTGTTTTTCCTTGCATATATGCTACAGGCACGATGACCTATATCACAACTGACAGGAAAATATCTTTCCGTAACTAATGGTGCTCACAGACAGCCGCATACTTACTGATCTCATCGCATATAGCACACATTTTCCCATATATTATGTCGCAGTATTGTAGAAGCAGTAATTTTATAAAATTCCTAGGGATTTAGTAAAATCACGAAAAATAGACGAACGCGAGGATTTTCGATAAGTTTACTGAAAAACATTAAGGATTTTATAAAAACCCGGATAATGCGACACGTTAGGTTATAAAATCCCTAAAGAATTTCAGTAAACTTGTCGAAAATCCTCGCGTTCGTCTATTTTCCGTGATTTTACTAAATCCCTAGGAATTTTATAAAATTACTGATTCTACAAGTTTTAAATTGAAAAAAAAAAAAATGTATGAACTACAATTAATTTGATGAGTCACGAGCGCTTTCGTCTGTTACGACATTCTCAAGTAAACTGCAACATATACAAGGAAAAACAAATACACATGTTCTTATGAGAGTGCGTCGCAGATAGAGCAATTTGCAGGCTCCCATAAGATTCTGTGTATATGTTTTTCCTTGTATATATGCGAAGATATGTGCATAGCAATAAGATAAGTAAGTATGCGACTGTCTGCCAGTACCTTAAGGGTGTCAGTTGAAACAAACGATAAAAAACTACTCGCGGTACTCAAAACATCAGACACACATACAAATGTAATGATCACACACAGACACAATGACCTATATCACAACTGACAGGAAAATATCTCTTCTAAGATTTCGTAGCTATTAATGGTGCTTACAGACAGACACATACTTACTGATCTTATTGCATAGCACATATCTTCGCATTTACGCAAAGAAAAACAAAAACACATGTTTTTAAGAGAGTTCGTTTTTCCTTGCATATATGCAAAGATATATGCTGAGAAATAAGATCAGTAAGTATGTAGCTGTCTGCGAGCACATTTAGGGTGGTAGCGGAAAAAAAATATATCAAACTACTCGAGCCACTCAAAACATCAGACACACATTCTAAGGTAATGATATTGACCCATCACACACAGACAAGATGACCTATATCAAACTAATTGAGCCACTCAAAACATCAGGCACACATTCTAAGGTAATGATATTGACCCATCACACACAGACAAGATGACCTATATCAAACTAATTGAGCCACTCAAAACATCAGACATACATTCTAAGGTAATGATATTGACCCATCACACACAGACAAGATGACCTATATCAAACTACTGGAGCCACTCAATACATCAGACACACATTCTAAGGTAATGATATTGACCCATCACACACAGACAAGATGACCTATATCAAACTAATCGAGCCACTCAAAACATCAGACACACATTCTAAGGTAATGATATTGACCCATCACACACAGACAAGATGACCTATATCAAACTAATCGAGCCACTCAAAACATCAGACACACATTCTAAGGTAATGATATTGACCCATCACACACAGACAAGATACAAAATTTCAAATCTCTAGCTCTTACCAGTCTCCTTTTAGACAGCAATACTGAAAACGCTAAAAAGCGGCAGAAATCGTGAATTACATCCTTCGCGATTTCTGCCCAGAGCCCAGATGGGACCTATATACCAAATTTCATCCAAATCGGTCAACGCTAAGTGGCAAAAGTGGCCATCACGGCGTACAATTTTTTTTGTTCGATTTTTGGATTCTCCGTACCTTGAAACATATATCAAATTTTAAGGGGGGGTAATTTTTTTTTCCGTGACGATTCCAAAGGTTCATTATTGAAAATAGTAAACCAAAATCTGTTGTCACACGAATTTCCTTATCTATAAAAAAAAGTAGAAAGTGTTGCAATGGGCTGAAAGACGGTACCCAAGGTGTCTTTGTGCAATCAATGCATGACAGTATCATGGATAGGCGCCAAATTTCAAAATTTCGCCAAATTGTGTCTGTTTGTGAACAATATGTCTCAAGAATGGTACAATGTGCTCCATAAATATACCCACTTAACATAAAAACCAAATTTCAATTCTCTGATGGCACCTCTTTCCAGGCAGGATTCTTAAAAACCGCCAAAAAGCGACCGAAAACTGGCAATGAATCCTAATGGTAGATTAAACTTCCAACAAACATGTCTTTGCGCATGATGTCAATGTTTTTGGGCCATATTTGGTTCCGGGTTAAAATTGGTGGCCATTTAAGTTCACAGAACCACTAAATCGTCCAACTACGTCAAACCAACTTGAAATTCAAACGAGTCTTCCGTAAGCAAGTTAGTATAGCTTCCTCACCATTTCATCATCATAGGTTGGTTAACAACCTCGGGGCTAGTTTGCAACAACTCGCCATGAGTTGTTGATACTTGAGACTCCTCACGGATAATGCAATAAATGCAGTAGCTTCTGTTTGCTTTTTGTATGGGGAATGGAAAAGATATCGTTTCCGACCCTGCTACGACTGACATGGACTTGGGTGCCTTGGAAGTATTCTTTTCAAGTCCGACCCTGCCCTTAGTCGCGTTTTACGACAGGCATGGACATGGGCGCCTTGGAATTATTCTTTTCAAGTCCGATCCTGCCCTTAGTCGCGTTTTACGACAGGCATGTAAAAAAAAAAAATATATATATACCGAACACAAGAAATTTACTTACGGAACTCGGAACCAAAAATAAAACCTAGTCTTTTTATCAAAATGTGAGTGTTACATTTTTAATTCGGAGGATTTTTTTTTTAATTTGGCTTAACGTCCCTTTTACATCTATTTGTCATTCAAGACGGGAGTTTTACCCTCCATTCGCTGGAAACTTGCAAACCAGCTACCCAAATTGACCTTACCCAGCCTGGGTTGGTCTGGGAAAAAGAGCCAACGATACGTGGCGTTCTCAAGCGGTCATCCATCCAAGTACTGACTACGCACGACGTTGTTTAACTTCAGTGATCTGATGGTAACTGGTGTATTCAACGTGGTATGATCATTTCTCTCTCCCTCTCTCTCTCTCTCTCTCTCTCTCTCTCTCTCTCGCAAAATCAAATTTTCAAAATTTGGCGAAAACAAAAAATCAAACCTGATAAATTTTGTAAAATAGGACACACACAAAAACAACGGGGGCGTCAGAAAAAATATTGTAAAGGAAATAATTAAGCACAACGAATAATTTCAAGATAATAAAATACAACTTACGAAACTAACAAACACCCAAAACAACGAGCTATTTCAAGATAATAAAATACAACTTACGAATTAATTTTACACAATTCTAAAAAAAAAAATCTCTAAGAATTTTGAAATATTTTTTTTTAAAAAATAAGAAAAAATTAGTGCCACTAGGAAGTGACATAGACACAGCATCTGCAAACTAAATTGGCAACGGCCCAAACTGATCTATAACTCCAAAATTGGAACAACAAAAGAAGATTCAAGTGAAATTCTTGTGAATGCCTTAGGCGATGGAGAAGAAAAAAGTATAGCTGACTATCTATACTTATAAAACGCAAAGCCCAGTTGGTATACTGACGTACTGACTCACTGACTGATAATCAACGTAGCTCCACGATGGCTAAACGTAGAGACTTGAAACTTGGCACACAGGTTCCTTTTAGTATGTAGGTGCGTAATAAGAAAGGAAAAAAATCAAAAAAGTTCAAGTGGGAGCAAGTTACCGCCAAAAATGACGGTATTTAGTGGGTCTTTCTGCAATTTTTTTCTGAGCAAACTAAAAGAGATAACGAAAAATGACCGGGAATAGACCCCCCAAAATAGTATATAAGGACCCCAAGAAAAATATTAAATTTGAGAATTTCCGGTTTCTATCCGATTTATGGACAGTTTTCACCACCAAAAAATCGGAATTGAGAAGTACCACTTCGGAATGAGCGAGAAAGCTGAAATTTGATACAAAGGTGTTCCGAAGTACAAAAGGTGATTTCCTTGAATAAAATATTGAATATTCTAACTAGGAGCGGTGCTCACTCTGGGGGTCGGTTCCACCAAAAACCCATAGTTAAGAAGTATCACTTCGGGATGAGCGAGAATGCTGAAATTTTATACAAAGGTGTTCCGCAGTACAAAAAGTAATATCTTTGCGTAAAATATTGAATTTTCTAAATAGGAGCCGTGTTCACTCTGGGGGGTCGGTTCCACCAAAAATCTAAATTTGAGAAGATTTAATTTCGCGATCTCGAAATTGTTGTTGAATTTTGTAACCGTAGCGAAGCACGAGAAAACAGCTAGTAATAATATAAAAAGTAAAATATTGTAATGATCTGAAATTTTTGATGTCGAATTTTCGAGGGAGAAAAAAAAGTTGTTTTTTCGAGTTTCTCCGAGCCCAAATTTCGATTTTCAGCCTTTGGTCAGTGAATATCTGTTTGTTTTATTTGTACGCCTGTTTGTGAACAATATATCTCCAAAAAGTAGGTACTGTAGTCAGCTAGAGAATTGAAATTTGGTATATGTATGTCATTTGTATGCCATGGATTAAACATTTTAAGTTGTACTTAAAAAATCGTCTCCTAGAAATCGTCCCATATAGTCTAGAGGAGTTCCATAACTAACCCTTTCCTTCTTTTTCAGGTACCTACTAATACTAATTTGTTCGTTACTTGTTTCGAAAATTAAATGGTTTTTACCCAAAATTTTCCCACTATATAGAGTACAGTTTACTCAATGAACATCTCCTTCTGGAGCCCCTTGAGACGAGAAGAAGAAGCGAACAATTAAAATTTCTAGAAAATATCCTCAATAATAAAATATCCAGTCCCTACGTAACAGAAAAAATTCCAATTAAAGTTCCGCAACACAGACTCAGACCTACAAACACACGGGGGCAGCTGTTCCATGTACCACACAGGAAAAATGTCTTCGTATTCAAATCTCCTATTGAATACTAAGCCATGGACTTGTATAATTCCATGGATTCAGAGCCAGCCCTCTTCAAATGATTAATCTAGAGCCATGGATGTGTATATATGGATGTGTATAATGTCATAGATTCAAAACTAGCCCTCTTCAAATAATTAATCTAGAGCCAGGGATGTGTATAATGTCATACATTCAAAGCCAGCCCTCTTCAAATAATTAATCTAGAGCCATGAATGTGTATAATGTCATGGATTCAAAACTAGCCCTCTTCAAATGATTAATCTAGAGCCATGGATGTGTCTAATGTCATAGATTCAAAACCAGCCCTCTTCAAATGATTAATCTAGAGCCATGGATGTGTATAATGTCATAGATTAAAAGCCAGCCCTCTTCAAATGATTAATCTAGAGCCATGAATGTATATAATGTCATGGATTCAAAACCAGCCCTCTTCAAATGATTAATCTAGAGCCATGAATGTGTATAATGTCATACATTCAAAGCCAGCCCTCTTCAAATGATTAATCTAGAGCCATGAATGTGTATAATCTCTCATATACACACTCATAATCACTCATTCTCATACACACTCATCCTTTCGTTTCTCGTAACTCAACTCATCACTCATGTTTCGCTTCACTCACTCACTCATCCCACAGCGTCAGTAATTGCCCTACACTGCTTGTAATACAGAAGTGATGGGGCGTAGACGACTCAATTAAAAATAATAATAATAACAAAGTCATTCTTCTTTACAGGTCCTTTTAATTTTCAAGTTCTTTAATTATTATATTATCCATTTCCTTTCAGTTTTCGTTAACTCTAATTTTTTTTTATTTTTTAATATTGGGAGGGGGGNTATGTTAATTATAAATATCACACGATATCACATAATGCCGTTCTCCATTATTGGGATATTTTGTGTATGTTAATTATAAATATCACACGATATCACATAATGCCGTTCTCCATTATTGGGATATTTTGTGTATGTTAATTATAAATATCACACGATATCACATAATGCCGTTCTCCATTATTGGGATATTTTGTGTATGTTAATTATAAATATCACACGATATCACATAATGCCGTTCTCCATTATTGGGATATTTTGTGTATGTTAATTATAAATATCACACGATATCACATAATGCCGTTCTCCATTATTGGGATATTTTGTGTATGTTAATTATAAATATCACACGATATCACATAATGCCGTTCTCCATTATTGGGATATTTTGTGTATGTTAATTATAAATATCACACGATATCACATAATGCCGTTCTCCATTATTGGGATATTTTGTGTATGTTAATTATAAATATCACACGATATCACATAATGCCGTTCTCCATTATTGGGATATTTTGTGTATGTTAATTATAAATATCACACGATATCACATAATGCCGTTCTCCATTATTGGGATATTTTGTGTATGTTAATTATAAATATCACACGATATCACATAATGCCGTTCTCCATTATTGAGATAATTATTTTGTGCATAAACAGGATACACACACACGGACCAATGACTGATGAGACTGCAGATTTGGGCTCAAATATTGGTCGGACATGAGACACCTGTTGGTCATATGAGGGCACAAACTAATCATCATGTAATTCCATGAACGTTCATGTGAATAGTCCATGCGCGGATATAGGGGAGGGCCCGGGAGGCACGTGCCCTCCTAGTTTTTTTAAGCGGGCTGTGTTTTTCAAATTTCATTATAGCTAATCACGTAATTTTTTTAAAAAAAGTCAAATGAATGGTGTGATCCGCTCTGTCTTTTATCCCATTGAGAGGGGGGTCACGGGTCCCTAAATAATTCCCAACCCAAATACGTGCATAAAAAATCGTCAAAAATTCTGTCATCCGTCACGGCACTTTTTTTTTTCGTCATCACGCTTATAAAATTGCTTATTACCATTATGAAAGGTATTTGTGGTAAGCTCTACAGTTTTTAACAAATTAGGTATCGTACCTCGATAAACATTGAAATAAAAAGTACTGCCCAGGACTCGGACCCCCGGTCTCTCGGGTACAAGCCCCTCCCCCCTCCAAATTTTCTATTAGGTATTTTGTTTGATTGTGCCCCCCCCCAAACAAGAGGGATAGCCCTCTTGTTTTGGGGGGGGGGACATATCCGCGCATGCAAAAGTCATCAAATTCGAACAAGGCATGCGAGAGTTAAGGAGCATTCACAGATTCCACAGTACACAGTGAAAGTGTCCGTGACAGTGATTTTAATAACACCCACCAGTGTTTTCTCCATGCTCATATATTTGCACTGTCAGTGACGCTTTCACCGTGTAGTGTGAATGTTCCTCCTTTATAATGAAACGAACAGACAAGCAGACGAAACGGTTAACGAAAATTCGTCGAGTTAAAACTAACCCAATACGATCAATCAGGAGCAAGAAACAAGAATTATGATGAAATTAAAAAACTGAAAGCTTCGGGACACAGACCCGAAATGGGGCCTATATACCAAGTTTCATCAAAATCGGTCATTAACTTCTCTTTGGCTTAACTTCTCTTTCACATCTATTATCTATTGGTTATTCGGGACGGGGGTTTTACCTTCCATTTGCTGGAAACTTGCAAACCAGCTACCTCACCCAGCCTAGGTTTGGCCGGAAAAAATGCCAGCATCACGAGGGCGCGAACCAACGTGGACACCTACATGGTACAACCTTGCAGGAAGTTGTTCAACTACAGTGATCTAACGGGAACTTGTGTATTCAACGTGCCATAGACGCTGGCTATTTTTTTTTTTTTTCTTNGGGAACTGGTGTATTCATCAACGTGCCATAGACGCTGATTATTTTTTTTTTTAAATTTACTTTTTGTATTCCATTTGTAAAATATTAAATTTTGAGAGGTGGTATTTTCCTAATTAGTCCTCAAGCCAAAGGCCAAAATGATACCCAAATGTCCATAAGGCATGTCCAATGGTATACAGATATGAGATACAAAATATTCATATATTCGATTTTTTAAAAAATAAAATATTTTTTAAAAAAACTAGAAAAGTAGGTAATTCACACTTACTCAGATAATTTTTTTTTTTTAACGAAATATAATTATTTTTAGAATTTTATTTTAAAATAAATAAAAAAAAAACTGATTTCAAAATAGACAAAGCAGAAGATGATGTTATTATTTGCAGGAATTAAAAAATAATATATATTTTTTTTTATTATTAATATTCAAGAGTTGAGTGTGTGCGGTGCGTTGTTGTATTATCACAGAAAGTTATTTAAAGAAATGTGTGTTGTTATGGATTTATTTCATCAAACAGGGTGGAAGGCAAGCTGTTTTTCATTTGACATGGTTTAGGGGGGCAAAAAAAAAAGAAAAAATGTATGATGACATTTTAGCAGCAAGCGACAACTGATTTGTAGATACTATTTTTCATTTGACATGGTTCAGGGAGAGGACTTATGTCAATTATTAGCCTCTAAAATTAAGATGAATGATGATAATTAAAAATTTTAGTACCAAACAACTGGAAATGTTTTTTTTTCATTTGACATGGTTCTGGGATGCTTATGTCAATTATTAGCCTCCAAAAATAAGATGAATGATCACAATTAAAATTTTTAGAATCAATCAACTAGAGATGCTATTTTTCATTTGACATGGTTCTGGGATGCTTATGTCAATTATTAGCCTCTAAAAATAAGATGAATGATCACAATTAAAATTTTTAGAATGAATCAACTAGAGATGCTATTTTTCATTTGAAATGGTTCTGGGATGCTTATGTCAATTATTAGCCTCTAAAAATGTGATGAATGATCACAAATTAAAATTTTTAGAATCAATCAACTAGTGATGCTATTTTTCATTTGACATGGTTATGGGATGCTTATGTCAATTAATAGCCTCTAAAAATAAGATGAATGATCACAATTAAAATTTTTAGAATCAATCAACTAGAGATGCTATTTTTCATTTGACGAGGTTCTGGGATGCTTATGTCACTTATTAGCCTCCAAAAATAAGATGAATGATCACAATTAAAATTTTTAGAATCAATCATTTAGAGATGCTATTTTTCATTTGACATGGTTCTGGGATGCTTATGTCAATTAGTAGCTTCCAAAAATAAGATGAATGATCACAATTAAAATTTTAGAATCAATCAACTAGGGATGCTATTTTTCATTTGACATGGTTCTGGGATGCTTATGTCAATTATTAGCTTCCAAAAATAAGATGAATGATCACAATTAAAATTTTTAGAATCAATCAACTAGGGATGCTATTTTTCATTTGACATGGTTCTGGGATGCTTATGTCAATTATTAGCCTCCAAAAATAAGATGAATGATCACAATTAAAATTTTTAGAATCAAAATCATCTAGAGATCCTATTTTTTCATTTGACATGGTTCTGGGATGCTTATGTCAATTATTAGCCTCCAAAAATAAGATGAATGATCACAATTAAAATTTTTAGAAGCAATCAACTAGAGAGATGAATGATCACAATTAAAATTTTTAGAAGCAATCAACTAGAGATGCTATTTTTCATGGTTCTTGGGGCCCATCTCAATTAGGTACGTTTGATACGTCACACATACATCTTGGGCGTGCAAGGATTTTTTTTCGACTGTGTAAAAAAATGTAAAGAATAGTGTAAAGAATTCGACTGTGTAAAAAAAAAAAAAAAATCAAGTACTGACCAAGACCGACGTTGTACAACTTCAGTGATCTGACGGGAACTGATGTATTCAACGTGGTATGATCGTTGGATCATATGCGTTCCAGGTACGTAGAACCATCCACACCGAGTACGTTTTTCAGATTTTTATATTATAAACAAAACTTCACTCTACGGAGAGGTTAGTGGAAAAATAAATTATTAAATCTTTATCCCACCAGTTTAATTATTTTAGGCAATGGTTCAACTCATCAATTAAGAGCAATCAACATAAAAATGAGCAAAATATTATATCATTGCTTGCAACTACTGCTGCTCCGATAAATTCATAATTCACCTCCTCCCATTCCCCCGGCTATGTTTGGACCGTTCGGACCGTAAACATTGCCATACAATAAGAATGAGAATATTATAACCACAATAAAAGGTGTTCGGATACCCAAAATTAACTTCTTAATTATACAGGGTGCGGCAATTAGTTCTCTCACATTTGAAAGAGCTAATAAAAACGAAATGAGATATACGAAAAATTATTTTGTACTAGCAGAATACGCCCGCTTCGCTTGGCGCCTTAGAGGCATGGCCGTTTATAGTTCCAACCCCCTTTTTTTCGCGATAAAAAGTAGCCTATGNCCCTACAGGAAGAAGTCACAGGGACTCAAATCTGACGAGGGGCCCAGGAAATGTCATGCCGTAAGGAGAAATGTCATGCCGTGAGGGGAACATGTCCTGCAGAATCTCACGAGAACGATTGGTTGTATATGCCGTAGCCCGATACAGCCTAAAGCTGATGATGTGATCCTAAACTTGTGAATCCAACTCAAAATTGTTTTTCGATCAGGAACTGTGGAGTGCAAACCATACCTTGTGCGGAACCCCCTCTGAGTGGCTATAATAGATTCACTATTTTCTAAAAACAGCTTGACAACGAAAGCACGATGCTCGCGTGACCAAACAAACCATCGCGACAACTAAAAACTAGATGTCATTTCGTGTAGAATATCACAAACCCCCCGCTCCTCCCACTATCATTTCCCCTCCCACGATTTATTGAAATGTGAGAGAACTAATTGCCGCACCGCCACACTCTGTCTAAAGGAAAAGTAGGTGCAGCACATCCTAACAACGGTTAACGATATATCATAGCTACAACGAGAGCAGAACACCCAAAATCCTACCAACGACTGAAAAAAGCGACAAACGATAGTGTCATAGCGGGAACTTATGTCTTCGGTGCGTTTTTTTTATAATTTTCAGAGTCGTCAGACATCAATTTATTTAGATCCGAAGTCCCATACATTCAGCTACCATCGAGGACGATGATGCCACCTGTAACCGGAGTGGTTACGGCATCATCCTCTTCGGCTGAAAAAGGCGACAAACGATCTCGCCGTTGCTTAACTTCAGGGATCGGACGAGAATCTGTGTATCGAACGTGGTATGATCGTTGACTGTAATTGTTTACAAATCGAAGTCTGATGATAATCTGATGTACATAACCAAATCATATTTTCCAGATAGCTCTTGTATACTTTTATACATTTAAATTTAAAAATAATTGTTCTCACCTTGAAATCTGACAAGGATGCCATCAAATCATCCAACTCTCTCGTGGCACTTGATGCAGTGGGACGAACTGTTGTCGTAGTTGTTGTGGTCATTTCTTCCATCAGGATTTTTGTGACCTGATGTTTACCCTTCTCACTAAAACAAGAAATCATAACTTTTAGTACCAAAACAATCAGAAAATCATGCAAGCTTTCTTTTGGTTTATTATTTTCAATAATGAACCTTTGGAATCGTCACGAAAAAAAAAATTACCCCCCCCCCTCGGAAAATTACGTAGAATCCAAAAATCGAATAAAAAAAAAATCCGTTTGTCCGCCGTCCGCCGTGATGGGCACATTTGCCACTTAGCGTTGACCGATTTGGATGAAATCTAGTATATAAATCCCATCTGGGCTCTAATTGTGCCCCGAAACTTTTGGATGCAATCGAATACACCCTTGGTGATTTTTGCCGCTTTTTAGCGTCTCAGCTAGCTGCCATGTCATACTTGGGGTATGTCATACTTGGGGTCTCAGTTAGCTCCGAAACATTTGGGTTCAATCAAATATACCGCTGGCGGTTTTTACCGCTTTAGAGCGGTTTTCATTAATCCTGTTTAAAAAGAGAATGGTAAGAGCTAGAGATTTGAAAATTTGTATGTATGTCATATTTGGGGTCTCAGTTATTTCGGAAACATTTGGGTTCAATCAAATATACTGCTGGCGGTAAAGCTTTTTTCATTAATCCTGTCTAAAAAGAGAATGGTAAGAGCTGACTTCAAATTTAGTAGGGATGTTAAATTTAGGGTCTAAATACGCCCCAGATTTGGAATCGTCACAATAACCCCCTCATTTTTTTGCCCCCCATTTTTTGGGGGGGGGCAAAAAAGCTTTATTATTTTTTGCCAGAAAAATAATAAACCCATGTGTCACATTGGCAGAGTTTTTATGTTCTCACTATCGATGTTAGGGAACCTTTGTGTGTTCATACAGATGTTAATGAAAAAATTCACAAGCAAAATTAGTACCAGACACCAAACAAGTTTGGATCCATGTCTGTCTGCCGAGGACTGACTGAATGGCAGTGTTTGGTTTTAGAACTAAGCAAAATGTCAATCTAAAAATTTAAGATAAATTTTTTTTATATCTTAAACTAGCTGTTTCGCCCGTGCTTCGCTACGATTCTTATAAATTCTAATTTAACTTCTCTTTATGATCCTCTATTCAATTTTGTAAATTACTAAAGGTCAAACTAGGTTACAATATATATCTAAAGGTCGCAATACGATAATTGTAATGTGGCTTCAAACTAGAAGTCTTGCAAACCAGGACCTAAATAATAAATAAAAGGGCATACGAACGCAAACTGGTTATTTTTTCCAGACGATTCTAAGGGCCGAGTGGTACCAAAATCAATGAAATTGATATGGGACAATATGTCTATACGAATTTACCCACAAAATTCCAGAAAACTTCAATAAAATCGGATGGACCGTACAATAAGAGTTATATCGCGAAAACAAAAATCAATACCAAACCCCCAATATGACCGAATCGCATTTTCATCCACAGTTGGATGATCCAAAGATTAAATTCAGAGCAGCACATTTTTTTACACAAAGCTCCCCTTACATTCAGTAGTGAGAAAGAGAATATACAATTTGAATTCTGTTTATACAATTGATAATTTCCAATTGGAAATAGTTTGGCAACCTTCTGTACGGCACGCGTAATATTTCATTAACGAAATACTCTCGGGCTCCAATGAACATTTCCAAAGAGTTTCCGCATTTTTTTTTCTTGACCCTCCGTTCACAACTGGTGGGCGATTGAAAGGGGCGCCCGCTGGCTTTCGCCTCAATCCCCCTTTTTCTTCTAAAAAAAATTTTTTTAAAAAAAAAAAATTAAAAAAAAAAAAAATTCTTCAAAAAAAAATGAGGGGGAAATCTTATAATTCTGTGAGATCTTCGGCCAATAATTACCCTTTTTTATATTATTGTCCCTTCAATGGCGGTGTCAAGATTATAATTATCACGCGGAAATCTTAAAAATCAAATTGATCCCCCAAAAGAGAATTCCGGTTTCGTCACGGGTCCCCTTTGAATCGGGAGACAGATTTTATTATAGGTACTTCGTGCCCTTTCTTTCAGAATTTCACCGAGCGGCGTCTCCACTATATAAGCAATTACAAAGACCTTATTTATACTATCAGAAAAGAACTCAAAAGTACACCAGCAGTTTGAGGTGTTATTCATACGAGGTAAATATCTCAAATTCATGAGGATGAAATTCCATGGGTTGGCTGGGTTTGAACCCACGTCCTACTGTTTACCAGTCAGAACGTCTTACCACTACGCCACCAACATTAATAATACAGAATCTGTGAAAATATCAACTGGATACCATTTACCTGTCTCGGTAGCTCAGTGGTTAACCGCTCGTCTGATAAACAGGAGGGCATGGGTTCAATCCCAAAGCAGAGGCAGGAATTTTTCCTCATTAAATTGAGTACTTGGCCACATAAAAATGACTCAGTGGTTAACCGCTCGTCTGATAAACAGGAGGGCATGGGTTCAATCCCAAAGCAGAAGCAGGAATTTTTCCTTATTAAATTGAGTACTTGGCCACATAAAAATGGATCTCTAAGGGTTAGGTGGTGGAAAATGTCTCAAGCATTAATCTCGTCTAGTGGTAACCGTTGCCTGATTCCCAACCCTATGATAATTGACCATCCTCGGATTCAGTAATAGTGCTACTGACTTGGGTCCCAATCCAGCTATGATAAATGCCCATCTTCGGGTCAATTATAGTATAGTGCTCCACTGACTTGGGTTCCAATCCAGCTATGATAAATGACTATGACAAATGACCATCCTCGGGTCAATCATAGTGTTCCACTGACATGGGTCCCAATCCAGCTTTGATAAATGACCATCCTCGGGTCAATCATAGTGCTCCACTGACTTGGGTCCCAATCCAGCTTTGATAAATGACTATGACAAATGACCATCCCCGGGTCAATCATAGTGTTCCACTGACATGGGTCCCAATTCAGCTTTGATAAATGACCATCCTCGGGTCAATCATAGTACTCCACTGACTTGGGTCCCAATCCAGCTATGATAAATGACCATCCTCGGGTCAATCATAGTGCTCCACTGACATGGGTCCCAATCCAGCTCCCCAAATTTAAATAAAAATGAGTGTTTGAATTTGTTTGATCCGATCTAAGCCTAAAAATCAGCCCTTACATAAATATTACTTTTAAATTACTACAAATATAATTGAACTTACTTTTCTGGTACATGAGTGTTGAGCTCGTCTAATAAACTATCAACAGATGGGTGTCCATTAAATGATAAAGCATGAGAATCTACTGTTCCGTTCATATCCGAAGATGTTGTATTATTTGATGAAGTTGGTATTATTGATAAGGCGGTAGCTGAATCAAAATAAACATTTCTTATAATAAACGTTGAAACGTCTGATGATGTCACTTGAAGACGTCGAAATTTGGTAAAGTTTAATCAATTTATTTAAACATTAAGGAAAAAAAATAATTTTATGGAAAAAAAAAAACACTGACATTTTTTCTGAACTTTTGAAAAGGCACAACAAAATAAAAACTCGTCAAAATAAATTCAAGGATTTTTGTTGACTTTTCAGACAAATAGGCTAAATTTGTCTGAAAATTATGTTTTAGGAAAAGAAAAACATTAAATAAATAAAAAATAGACCCTTGAATGGAAGGTTACCACTAGGCGAGGTTAATCAAGGTGTCTACCAAATCGTCAAAGTGAAATTCCCTGACTTTTCCAGGTTTTTCAGTCTACTTTTCCAGTGTACTTTTTTAAGATTTTGTCTCCCCCATCTGACTTCAAAAAACACAATATTGGGGCCCAGGGACACCAAAAACTATACAGCAAATTTCCTTCATACCCTAAACATGTATACCAAAAATTGTAAAGGAAAACGATAATAAGCGCCGCAGGCGAAACTTTTCGGGAAAAGCATGTTCACGCATAAAATTGGCCATTGAGATAAAAAGAAAAAACTCAATTTGAAAAATTCCCTGACTTTTCCCTGACATTTCCAGTATCCTAAAATTCCCTGACAATTCCAGGTTTTTCAGGATTTCCAGTCTGGTAGACACCCTGTTAATGTGCCCTCCGAGCTCTATTTTTATGTGGTTAAGTACTTAAATGAATGAGAAAATCCTGTTTTTTGAGATTGAAACTACGTCTTTCAGTTTAGTACACGATCTATATTATTGTATTTCCGCTTTTCAGACAGACAGACACACACACACGGACCAATGGCTGAAACTCGAGATTTGGGATCTGGGGATCCCAAAACGTGTTTTAGGATTGAAAACTCGACATCGATGATATCAGCTCATTACAATACTTTCCTTTTTATAGGATAAGGAAAGTAAAAAACAAGAGAAATCAAACTTTCCACCAGGACAGTTTAAAACTGCTTCGATAGCGTAATGGTCAAGCACTCGCCTGGTATACATGAGGACATGGGTTCAATTCTCAGATAAAGTAAGATTTTTTTACTTATTCATTTGAAATCTGACCACATCAAATTATCTTGAGCAATAACATCGCTCACTGATTACAATCCATCCAAAGGTCTTATTAAACCTGTGACCTCAAAGCCGGAGGCAAGTATTCTTACCATTGAGTAACAGACAGGGTGTCTACCAAATCGTCAAAGTGAAATTCCCTGACTTTTCCAGGTTTTTCAGTCTACTTTTCCAGATTTTCCAGTGTACTTTTTCAAGATTTTGTCTCCCCATCTGACTTCAAAAAACACAATATTGGGGCCCAGGGACCACAAAAACTATACAGCAAATGTCCTTCATACCCTAAACATATATACCAAAATTTTAGAGGAAAACGATAATAAGCGCCAGAAAAAACATGTTCAGTATAAAATTGGCCATTGAGATTAAAAAAAAAACACAATTTGAAAAATTCCCTGACTTTTGGCGTTTTTTCGGCGTTTTTTCCTAAATTCCCTAACTTTTCCCTGACAATTCCAGGTTTTCCAGGATTTCCAGTCTGGTAGACACCCTGAACAGAGACTGGTCAAGGGTTAAATTGAAAATGCATAGGAGTGCATTCAGCTACACATGCACTTCCTCACTAATTATTATTTTATTCAAATTTGAAACCAATGCCGACATCAATGTTAATCTCCGTGTCAGTGTTGACATAATTAAATTTTCACCACACGAACGCCCAAAATTTACCCCCCCCCCTTCCACTCAATTAATTCTCAGAGAGAAATGAGTTTTGGGTGCGGGGGCCCGGAAAATAATCACACGGATTTTCAATTAAAATTAATTATTTTTGATTTGTAATTTTGATTAATTAAATTGTTTACTCGATTTTCTGCACTAGTAAATTTCATACAGAAAATTGTTCAAGGATAGATGAACGAAAGTAAAAAAAAAAATGTGACCCAATGAAAATATAACATAAACATTCAATTTAAACGCTCAACCTGAGGATGTTGATTGTTAATCACGGACCCATTTCTCAGGATAGGTGAACAAAAGTGAAAAAAAAAATGTGACCCTATGAAAATATAACATAAACAGGGCTCATTAAATTTAAACGCTCAACCTGAGGATGTTGATTGTTAATCACGGACCCATTTCTCAGGATAGGTGAGCAAAAGTGGAAAAAAATGTGACCCAATGAAAATATAACATAAACGGGGCTCATTAAATTTAAACGCTCAACCTGAGGATGTTGATTGTTAATCACGGACCCATTTTTCAGGATAGGTGAGCGAAAGTGAAAAAAAAATTTGACCCAATGAAAATATAACATAAACGGGGCTCATTCGATTTAAACGCTCAACCTGAGGATGTTGATTGTTAATCACGGACCCATTTCTCAGGATAGGTGAGCGAAAGTGAAAAAAAAAATGTGACCCAATGAAAATATAACATAAACGGGGCTCATTCAATTTAAACGCTCAACCTGAGGATGTTGATTGTTAATCACGGACCCATTTCTCAATAAACTTCAATTTACTAAGCTTTTACTTGTAATTAGTATGGCGAAACTATAAATATTACAAGTACTTTATTGTGAAATGGGTTTGACCCTAGGGCAGAATTTTTTCAAAAGGAATAATTCCGTGCCTGAGGGAACACATGAGTAGATTCAGAAATAGGTTCAATTCTACAAGCACAACCCAGTTTGGAAATGGTAAAGCTTTTTATTTCAAAAATCTTTACCCCATGGAATCGGGGTAACATCTCTTTTATTGCTTCAGAGAGGGCCACATCCAAGGGAAAATTTTGTACCTCTGCTTATACTGGTGTTATATTCCCTTCAACAGTATGCTGGCTGCTCATGACGTAAATCATGCGAAGAACCAACCATCATGGCCCCAAAGATGGTTGGTTCTTCGTACCGGGGCTACCTCGGGCATGGCCAAAGACCATCAACACCGTTCCGACGACAACTCACTGTGTTTTTCCTCCGTTGGACTCAGCCGTGCTGCTCCTCAAAGAGTTTGTATATAAACTCTTGCTAAAACCTGAAATATCTGATCGTTGTCGTCTATGTATGCTGGTTGCTCATGATGTAAATCATGGGCAGCCAGCAACTATCCATCAAACCCAACTAATCTAGAACTGCCAGCATTATGGACAGATCCTGTTGGAGAGGTTGCCTTTCTTGTCCTGGAGACACAGTGAGAGTCGCTGAGAACGTTAACAACAACAACATCATGAATCATTGATTAAATTGTCCGGGGACAGACTGGCCCCGGGTGTTCCCAGATCCCTCATAAATCGTTGATTCAATTGTCCGGGGACAGACTGGCCACGGGTGTTCCCAGATTTATCATAAATCATTGATTCAATTGTCCGGGGACAGACTGGCCCCGGGTGTTCCCAGATCCATCATAAATCATTGATTCAATTGTCCGGGGACAGACTGGCCCCGGGTGTTCCCAAATCTATCATAAATCATTGATTCAATTGTCCGGGGACAGACTGGCCCCGGGTATTTCCAGATCCATCATAAATCATTGATTCAATTGACCGGGAACAGACTGGCCCCGGGTGTTCCCAGATCCATCATAAATCATTGATTCAATTGTCCGGGGACAGACTGGCCCCGGGTGTTCCCAGATCCATCATAAATCATTGATTCAATTGTTCGGGGACAGACTGGCCCCGGGTTTTCGCAGATCCAAAGAAAGATAATGAAAAGCATGCACTGACTTACAGTTACCGTTGGGTTGAAACGTTGCTGGTAAAGGTGATCCTGGACTTCCTTTTACCGTCGTATGATGTGGTGGGGGAGCGTATTGACTATCTTTCTTCGGTGTACTGGCACTCAGATCTGACGTTGTATGTTTAGAGTGGATCTCACTGGAGGGTTGTTTGTATTTGTGGGAACTCAGGTCTTCCAGCAAAGAATCTAACTCATTGAGGTTGTTGTTTAGCGATGTTGATATGGGAGGAATTGTCTGATGAGACTTCTGTGAAGATGGAGGTGGTGTTAGGATTCGATCTTGCTTGTGATTTTGATTTCTGATCTGTAATAAAGAATAAAATTTGTGTATCAGTTTTTTTTTCAGCCAGCGTCTATGGCACTTTGATTACACCAGTTCCCGTTAGATCACTGAAGTTAAGCAACGTCTAGCGAGGTTACCAAATGGGTGTCCACGTAGGTTTGCACCCTCGTGATGCCGGTTATTTTAACGGACCAATCCGGACTGTGAGGTCAATGTGGGTAGCTTGTTTATAAGTTTCCAGCGAATGGAGGGTAAAACCCCCGTCTCGAATGACCACTAGGTGTTTTTAAGAGACGTTAAGGCAAAAGAATTTTTTTTCAAAACTTTTAAATAAAAATTATGGAGTTAAAACTAGACTTCAATTTGTTAAGTCAATAAGTTTCGTGGTGTAGCGGTAAGACTCCCTGACTGATTAACAGTAGGACGTGAGTTCAAACCCAGCCAAACTTATTGCAGTTCACCCTTATTCATTTGAGATATTTACCACTATTGGAGGACATGGAAGGGGTCGGGATTATCAACATCTAGTCCGGCGTCCTCAGAGTAGCATAATATGCTACCCAACCCTTCCACCACCATCACTTTCCATGAAGACACGGAACGTACGTCACAATACGTTTTTTTATTAATTTATTTAATTTCGAGTTGGACTTGCTCAATGCTCAATTCTTTTTGAGGAGCGCGGCATCTATTCGTATTGAGGAGCGTGGCATCGCTCCGACCGCCAAGTCAAATAAAATGGGCGTTGTCTTCAATATATTTCGGACATAAAAGGTAAATATGAATTTTCTTTTATAATACAAAACGGGTTTGCAGTCTCTCTAAGGAACTTTTGGCAACTTTTGTTTGCCGGGTCCAAACTATGGATTTGTATTCCAGAAAATGATCTTACCAGGGATTGCAATAATAGGGTTGGTCATGAATCAGTTTATCATGCCCATTCTAGTGTTAATGGAGACAATTTTTAGAATGACTAAAGCTTACATCCCAAAATGCACTTGTATATGTGTATGTATGTATATGTATCTTACGCGATACAAGCCACAATTTTCATCCGATTTTAACGAAATTTGGTATACATGTTTAAGGTATGACGGAAATTTGCTGTATAGTTTTTGCCCCCCCCCCTCTCGGGAGGGCCCAGGGGGCTCAATATTGTTTTTTGAAAATGATTTTTATCTTTTTAGCGGTTTCTTGCAGAAACGTAAAATTTTCATATGTGATGGCTGGTGTTAAGGGTTTTTCGATTTTGAACATTGTGGGGGCCCCAAATATTTTGTTTTATGAAAATGATTTTTATCTTTTTAGCTTTTTGTTGCAGAAACGAAAAATTTTGATNTAATAGATTTTTTTTTTATATAAATGACTACAACACTAACGTGAACTCCTGATCATCTTGATCCACTAGTATTAATATCATGTACACCCACGTATACAATACATAACTGATTCCAGCTGGACTAACCTGACTATCATTTGAGTAAAGGTGATCTTTTGTTTTGAGATTGTATCCCGATGTAGGCGAGATAGTATTTTGAAGATCCGCCAGCAACGCGTCTGTAACAAATTAAAATAAGAAATGGTTATTTGGCTCATAGTAACCGATAAAGATGGTATCAAACATGATTCCAAAATTTTGGCACAATTTATTTGTTCCAAAATCTATACATTTACACGGTTGTACCACGGTGTCATGATTATTAATGAAAAAACCACTTCGTGGTAAAAAGTTCCCGCCAAGTCATTAGTCACAAAAAGCACTGAAATCAAAACAGTGCCCGCCTCAATTGTATATCTTTTTCCTCCCTTTTTGAACCTTCCTTTTTAAAGGCTTTTATTTAACTTGCTTTGTATGTATGTTTGTGGGTAAATCTTATTTACATTTACATTAATTAAAAGTGAAAAAAAAACACCTTAAATTTTAAACAAAAATTTCTGGTCAATCTTTTATTTTTATAAAATTTTGGTTCAATAAAAAATCAAAAATTAACCCCCTTGAAAATTTGATATTTTACCTTAGGTACGTAGAATCCAAAAATCGAATAAAAAACAAATCCGTTTGTTCGCCTTGTACAGGGTACGGCGGACCAACGGATTTTTGAATTCTAGCACCCTGAATATTAAATTTTGAGGAGAAGGGGAGGGAGGGGGGCATTTTTTAGCCAGTAAAATAATAAACCCATGTGTCACATTGGCAGAGTTTTTCTGTTTAGATGTGTTTGGTTATTAGGTAAATAAATATCACCTCAAATAAATTCAGCACTAATTATAACAGAGTAAATATAACTTGAACACTTCCGAGCATTTTCCAATTATAAGTTGTTAAATGACACTTATATATAGAAACACGAACGAGAATATTATTTTATTAAAAAAATATATTACTAACAAGAAATATATCGAAACAGTTATCAATAGAAGCTCCACATTGACTAGTTCAACCAGCAAAGTATATCCATTCTAAACCAAATTCCAAACTTCAGCCCCCTACGCAACGAAACTTTCAACAGGGTGAACTCACAACATTCAAAAAATATATTACTAACAAGAAATAGATGGAAACAGTTATCAATAGAAGCTCCACATTGACTAGTTCAACCAGCAAANTTCTCCTTTTAGACAGCAATACTGAAAACCGCTAAAAAGCGGCAAAAATCGCCAAGGGTGTATTCGATTGCACCCAAAAGATTCGGAGCACAATTAGAGCTCAGATGGGATCTATATACCAAATTTCATTCAAATCGATCTTTGTATTCTACGAACCTTGAAACGTATAATATCAAATTTTGAGGGGGGTGTTTTTTTTTCGTGACGATTCCGAAGGTTCATTATTGAAAATAATAAACCAAAATTCAACACATGAATTTAGGTACTTGGTTTATGGGTCGTTTAATACACCAATTCCCGTGATTACAAAACGTCCAGTGAGGATTTACCAAGTGTGTGTCCACGTAGGTTTGCGCCCTCGTGATGCTGTCCATTTTTCCGGCCAAACTTAGGCTGGGTGATGTCAATATTTGCAGCTGGTTTGTAAGTTTTCAGCGAATGGTGGGTATAACCCCCGCCTTGAATGACCAATAGATGTTAAAAAAACGTTATGCCAAAAAAAAAAAAAAAAAGTTCTTTCCTTTAGATATAAAGTAAGTCGTGTGATGTTCACACCCCCGATATTCTACTTCCGCCAGTATTCTTATGAATAGCATTACACTTGGACGTGTTACCACAAAATTCAATTTCAAAGGTATCTTTTTTAGAAAACAACTTCCACATACGAAGAAGAGAAACTTGAATTTATATTTTTCAATAAGAACACACCATTTCCAATTTTCCTTCGTAAGGGCTTTAAATTTTGTTTCTCCTTAAAATATAAAAAAAAAAGAAATAATATTTTATGGTGCAACGTCTTTGTATACAATGTGCACCCGCATAGAAACAACAACTCAATGAAGAGGATGAAACATAATACTAGTGGATCAAGATGATCAGGTGTTCACGTTAAAAACAAAATATTGGGCCCACTGCACCTCCGGGGGTGGGGCGGGGGGGGGCAGGGCCCCAAATTGTTCAAAATTTTACATTTCCACAACAAACCGCTATAAAGATAAAAAATATTTAGAAAAAACACAATATTGGGTCCCCTGGGGCATCCCCGGGGGGGCCCAGCGCCCCCAAAAACATACAGCAAATTTCCTTCATGACCTAAATATGTATACCAAAATTCGTCAAAATCGGATGAAAATCATGGCTTCTATCGCCCATTTACACTGCCTAACCATACACGAGCATCGATCATTCGTGAGTTTTCGACGAGCACGAACGACCGCCGAAAATGACGCTATTTAGCGGGTCTTTTTGCAATTTTTTCCTGGGCAAACTAAAAGAAATAACGAAAAATGACTGAGAATAGACCCCCCCAAAATAGTATATAAGGACCCCATAAAAAATATAAAATTTGAAAATTTCCGGTTTCTATCCGATTTACAACAATACCTACTTCTTTGACATCACCTTTTCCCAATTCTATTTGGGGTCGGCGTTGCTTTACCTAATTCAACCATGGCACAACCCTCTTTTCAGTGCCTTTTCTCTTTAGCTGTATCCTTTCCTGGCACGGTAACCTCCGATTTCTTCTCACAGTAGCCATGCGTCGAAACAGTAAATTCCCGATGACATCTTTGGTATAAAGCAAATGTTTGATGCTGTTTCTAACATCAAACCTTCTGTTTTTACACGGGCTTAGGGCGGCCACCTAAGCCAACTGGCTTGTTCCCCTCGGTAGAAACATTACCTCGGTTTACTGATTGGTGTAAAATAATTTTGAAATTAACATAGTTCTGACGTTACATGTCAATTATTAGCCTCCAATATTAGATTTATGATGACAACTAAATACGTTAGCGAGAAGCCAAAAATAAAGGAGCATATTTTTAGTTTTGCCGGGTGGATTGTTATTAGATTTGCCAGTCACGGCACCGGCACTGCGGGCACTGTCACTGCTTTGTGTGATTGATCCTTTAGGGGCATGATCGGTCGTGCTTTCATTGTCACAATCAGTTGCCTGCAAATTCTTAAATATCACCGGTGTACCTTGGAGATGCTTACGTTACGAGTATTTCCGGAATTCACCGAGGAGTCTTGAAGATTATTGATAATCGCGGTTGATTATTACACGAGTATTCCATGGGAACATAAACACAAGGAAGAGGCTACTCCACAAACCTGACACCAAATTCCCGAGCAAACTTTCTAAATGGACCATACAGTAAGATCTACAACAGAAACGTGAAGGCTAAAACCTGACACCAAATTCCCGAGCAAACTTTTTAAATGGACCATACAGTAAGATCTACAACAGAAATGTGAAGGCTAAAACCTGACACCAAATTCCCGAGCAAACTTTCTAAATGGACCATACAGTAAGATCTACAACAGAAACGTGAAGGCTAAACCTGACACCAAATTTCCGAGCAAAACTTTCTAAATGGACCATACAGTAAGATCTACAACAAAAACGTGAAGGCTAAACCTGACACCAAATTCCCGAGCAAACTTTCTAAATGGACCATACAGTAAGATCTACAACAGAAACGTGAAGGCTAAACCTGACACCAAATTCCCGAGCAAACTTTCTAAATGGACCATACAGTAAGATCCTCAACAGAAACGTGAAGGCTAAACCTGACACCAAATTCCCGAGCAAACTTTCTAAATGGACCATACAGTAAGATCTACAACAGAAACGTGAAGGCTAAACCTGACACCAAATTCCCGAGCAAAACTTTCTAAATGGACCATACAGTAAGATCTACAACAGAAACGTGAAGGCTCCCCTACGCAATTTTTTTAGTTCTAATAAGATGACCTTATGTGAATTGAAGTGCAGGAAGCAGATTATACGAGCGAGGCGTGGTGAAACTTGCTGTCCCAATCCTCTAGAATAACAGTGGGCAGACAGTTTGTGAATGTGGCAGCAGGCATCATCAAGCAGAATTCCTCTCGGGAGAAACTAATAGCGGGTAACAATATAGAAACTAATAGCGGGTAACAATATAGAAACTGATAGTGGGTAACAATATAGCAAATCAATTGTATTTAATTACTTAATTAATATTTTTTAATGACTTTATCATGATTGAACAACTTTCTTTATAGGGGTTACCCAAAGTATCTTCAGCCTATTCCTGGATTGCCTGGAGCGTTTGAACTTTTTATTTGTTAAACATCAATTGTTTATTCAAGACCAGATAATCCCATTCATTCAGCAATAGTGACATCATCGCGTCCGATGGTAGCCAGATGTATGTGACAACACCTCCCGATAAGTTGTAGTCTACTGTAAAAGTTTTTAATTGTCATCATACATCTGTTCTTGGAGGCTGATAATTGACATGGACCCGTAGGCCCGTGACAATCACTGCAATATAATTACATCAGTAACACAAGATTTACAAACATTATGATATTACAGAGTTGCTTTTTGTTTTATTTCACACTAACAGTTCAGGTGGACACGTCCCATGAGGATGTCACCCTCAAGTAACTTCCCTCAATCTCAAGTATGATTTAATTTTCCTCGTGGAAAGTTAGAGAGTCACAAATGGATTGGAAGAAATTACGTCTTCGGTAATCCCATATACAATTTTTAGTTTATTTTTTAGTTCCTAAACATTTTGATGAGTGAGTGAAACAGTTCGTCGTCAGTCAGTGATTACCCAAAAGCGCAATCTTTGTTTTTATGTATCTCCTATACGGATTGACAAAATCTTTCGGAATCTATCGGATTGACAAAATCTTTCGAAATCTATCAGATTGACAAAATCTTTCGAAATCTATCGGATTGACAAAATCTTTAAGAATCTATCGGATCAACGAAATCTTTCGGAATCTATCGGATTGACAAAATCTTTCGAAATCTATCGGATTGACAAAATCTTTCGGAATCTATCGGATTGACAAAATCTTTCGGATTGACAAAATCTTTCGAAATCTATCGGATTGGCAAAATCTTTCGAAATCTATCCGATTGGCAAAATTTTTCGAAATCTATCGGATTGACAAAATCTTTCGAAATCTATCGGATTGACAAAATCTTTCGAAATCTATCAGATTGACAAAATCTTTCAAAATCTATCGGATTGACAAAATCTTTCGAAATCTATCGGATTGATAAAATCTTTCGAAATCTATCGGATTGACAGAATATTTCGAAATCTATGCTTTACCGCGTATTAAGCTATACTAAATTTTTTTCTATTTTTTTCTTGCACCAGGGAGGTACCGAGTTGGAATCCTGGTCGGGTCGAAAATTTGAAAAAGGTTTTTTCGATTTTTCTACGTCTAGTTGTGTTTGGAGGTAACTCAGGAGGCTGAGGACAATTGAGTAGATATCGTAATAGTGACAAATGGTAGCCATTTGAGGTGATTGCTACGTATAGCTTGGTGTATTGTAGATATTGTAAATGTCTTGTAATGCTGTAATGCCCATAAAATTGTAATATACCTAGTAACACAAAGAAATATACATTTACATTAAGCTATGCTACAGGGGAATGTCCGTTCAACATTTTCGTGACCTATCCTTCGTAGAAATTAGTGATGGACGCGAGACGAGAAATTTCTCGAAAGTTTTGAGACGAGACAATTCCAGGAAAAGGTCTAGTATAGGTACCTATTTTTCACGAGACGAGACTTTTTGGTTTCGAGATGAGACAAGGATTTTGTCTCGTCTCGCGTCCATCACTAGTAGAAACGGATATCTGGCGGTATGCAAAACCAACTGAAATGCTAAAGCTACTCCGTTGCTTTCTGGAATACTTTCTCTTTTACATCCGGTCGCCCAGTAAACGCGATAAAAATAGGTAAATAAATTTGATGTGTAGGTGTGAGATTATTTCATATCAACACAATTGTCATTTCGAGGCTAAACTCATCATCATGTTAGAATAACAAAATCTGACGTTGACCAGTACATTTAGAGCGGAATAAAATTTGGCGCGCGCATAAAGCAAAAACCTCACAATTGACGGACTATTTACTTATTCCTTGACATCCAATGAAACACAGTTTACATTCTGTATTGAAAATATTTTGTATTGAAAATATATATATTTTTTTTTTTTTAATTTGGCTAACGTCTCTTTAACATCTATTAGTCATTCAAGACGGGGGTTTTACCCTCCATTCGTTGGAAACTTGCAAACCAGATACCCACATTGACCTCACCCAGACTGGGTTGGACCGGAANACAGTTACACTATTAGAGAAGTTAAGCTAAGGTCATCATCACTTGTTTTGTAGATTTTCCATATAAGGGCCTTACAATATTCATTCATAACCAAATCACACTCACTCACACAATCTCACTAATCTGTGTAAGCCTCACACAAATCTCATGATGTGATCTTGAAATAATTATTCTAAACGTATGGACAGTTACACTATTAGAGAAGTTAAGCTAAGGTCATCATCACTTGTTTTGTAGATTTTCCATATAAGGGCCTTACAATATTCATTCATAACCAAATCACACTCACTCACACAATCTCACTAATCTGTGTAAGCCTCACACAAATCTCATGATGTGATCTTGAAATAATTATTCTAAACGTATGGACAGTTACACTATTAGAGAAGTTAAGCTAAGGTCATCATCACTTGTTTTGTAGATTTTCCATATAAGGGCCTTACAATATTCATTCATAACCAAATCACACTCACTCACACAATCTCACTAATCTGTGTAAGCCTCACAGAAATCTCATGATGTGATCTTGAAATAATTATTCTAAATCTAAACGAATGGACCTTGAAATATGTTTCTTATGAATCCTATAGTATCGGAATGGTCAAAGAAGTTTCCGTGGCAAATTGAGCATCACACCAGGCTTGAGCCTGAAACGAATGCTCGTTCGTCACCTCTGTTCGCGACGAATGCTCGGGCAGTGTAAATGGGCCTTAAGGCACCTAGTAAAACAAGAAAAGTATTATGAGAATCGTAGCAAAGCTAGTCCTGGATATAATATTTACCTACATCAATTCAATTCAATGGTATTTTCCTCAAGGATTTTTAGACTTCTAAGAAAAAAAAAATATTATCAAGAAATGTTCATCGAATGATCGATTCACCTACCCTACGTTAATAGATGGAACGAACAATCAATGAAGTTTACAAAATGGATTAATAAAAAAAAAAATGTAAATCGTAATCATGACGGAATGGTCAAAGACGTTTCCGTGGCAAATTGCGCATCACAGGGAGGTTCCTGAACGGGTCGAAAATTTGATAAAGGTTTTTGCTACTCAATCTGGTCGTGATTGAGGGTAACTCAGTCGCCTGAGGACAATTGAGTAGCTATGGTGATTGCCAAGTATTGGTAGCATTATAAGTATACTAGCTATTTTCCCGTGCTTCGCTACGGTTAAAAAAATTCAACAACAATTTTGAGAACGCGAAATTAAATCTTCTCAATTTTAGATTTTTGGTGGAACCGACACCCAAAGTGAACACGGCTCCTATTTAGAAATTTCAATATTTTATTCAAAAATATGACTTTTTGCACGGCGGAACACCTTCGTATAAAATTTTAGCTTTCTCGCTAAAGGAACCTGCGTGCCAAATTTCAAGTCTCTACGTTTAGCCATCGTGGAGCTACGGTGATTATTAGTCAGTCAGTACATCAGTCAGTACGTCAGTCAGTATACCAACTGGGCTTTGCGTTTTATAAGTATAGATAGATTGTTAAGTGTAGCTTAGGCTTAGTGATATTGGAGTGATTGTTAAGAATACCTTGTAATAGTATGATGGCCACAAAAATTGTGACATAATAACACAAAGAAATATACATTTTTTTTACGTAATATCTGATGGTCAAATAAGGGCAATGCATTTTGTCATTTAGGCGCCTGTATGAATCATTAACCAAGATTTTATACGTAGATAAAAATAAAATTTGTGACGATTTCACAAAGGTTCCCCATACCTTTTTACTATCCTTATTCTATAAAAGAGAAAGTATTGTAATGGGCTGAAATTTGTTTGTGGAACAGAGGAGGAGTGTCTGGCATTTTTTTTTTTTTTTTTTAAACTCGCTTTTTTAGTGGCCGTCATGGATCCATTTTGTGCGGTTGTACATATGCCTTAGAGGCATGGCCGTTAAAACATTTCCTAACCTCTCTAATTGGGTTAAAATTGGTTTAAAAAATTCAAAAGGATGCCACACACCCCTCCCCGGTTCAAGAACCCTGAAATTTTCGATGTCGATTTTTCAATGCTAAAACAAGTTATAAGATAAACCAGAGCCCAAATCTCATGTTTCAGCCATTAGTTCGTGTGTGTGTGTGTGTCTGTCTGTCTGTCTGTCCTGTATTTTAAATTAAAAATGATGTAGAGCACCTAACCGATCACCCCATGTAATATAATACATATTACATATTATATCTACGTTTGACTGAGTAAAGCTAAAGAATGCATGGCACTCCTGTTTTGTTAATTAATTAGGTACCCACTTGTACAGACGTACATATTTTATACATACATACAAGTAATTATGTACCCGCCTGTACAGAAGTACATATTTTATACATACTATTTGTACTAGTTTGAACAGATGATTACGATTTATACAGCGTGGGGCAAAAGTCTGGAAACCCCTGAATGTCTTTGGAAGGGCTTTATGTGTGAATTTGAAATTTTACATGGTAATCTAAGGTTACAAAACCTTTTTTCAGAGTGGGGCCAATTTTCATGGCTGGTCCCCATGTCGGGGCCAGGGGGGGCCAAGTTACTTTTTTCAAATACGAACCCCCCTCTTGCGATACATTTTTCAAAAGGTCTTTTGATTACAAGTAATCTGCTAAAAATTTCAGCTTTTTATTGTTTGGCGTTACGGAATGCCGGCCAATTTTGTACAAAGAAAATCTCAATTCCTTGAGTTATTGTAAAACTTCACAAAGGGTCTCAACTAGATAAAAATAATGGCCAATATTCTTTTCTTTCGTATGGTAAAGTTAATTTTCTCTTGTTTGGCGTTAGGGATGGCCAATTTTGTTTAATGAACGTCAAAAATATGTCCTCAGAANAGAATGGCGGCCAATTTTGTACAAAGAATTGCCTAAATTTTCAATTCCTTGAGTTATTGTAAAACTTCACAAAGGGTCTCAACTAGATAAAAATAATGGCCAGTATTCTTTTCTTTCGTTTGGTAAAGTTAATTTTCTCTTGTTTGGCGTTAGAGATGGCCAATTTTGTTTAATGAACGGCAAAAATATGTCCTCAGAACACCTGACATGTTGATCAACGTATTGAATGCGATCTGCACTAGGATTGGTCATTGTGAATTCGGGCAATGCCATCGGTTTGAACATCTACGGTAAAGCTTTAAAGGAAGGAATGCAGGAACAGGTAAGTCTTTGAACAATCACTTCTTCATTTGGGATCAAATAAAAAAGAACGAACAAACGAAACTTGTATTAATTTTAGAGATACTTTTAGAGATAAACAAAATTGGCCATCTCTAACGCCAAGCAAGAGAAAATCAAAATTGGCCGCCATTCTGTATTGTCAAACAATAGAAAGCTGAAATTTATAACAAAGTACTTGTAATTAAAAGACCTTTTCAAAAATGTATCGCAAGAGGGGGGTTCGTATATTTGAAAAAAATAACTTGGCCCCCCTGACCCTGACATGGGGACCGGCCCTGAAAACTGGCCCCACTCTGAAAGAAGGTTTCGTAACCTTAAATTACCATGCAAAATTTCAAATTCACACATAAAGCCCTTCCAAAGAAATTCAGGGGTTTCCAGACTTTTGCCCCGCCCTGTATATTTTTTTTATTAATCCATTTTGTAAACTTCATTGATTGTTCGTTCCATCTATTAAAGTAGGTGAATCGATCATTCGATGAACATTTCTTAATAATATTTTTTTTCTTCGAAGTCTAAAAATCCTTGAGGAAAATAGCATTGAATTAAATTGGTGTAGGTAAATATTATATCCAGGACTAGTAGCTTTGCTACGATTCTCTATTACTTTTCTTGTTTCTCAAAAACAAGATTTATATGTTTTGCTAGGTGCCATAAGGCCCATTTACACGTCGCGAATAGAGGTGACGAACGAGCATTCCTTCGAGGCTCAGACAGTGTAAACAGTCGCCGCGATCCGATCATGTTCGAAGCGAATGCTCGTTCGCGCTCGAGCCTGATCTCGAGTAACTGATCGTCAGAACTGCTCGAGCAGTGTGAACAGA
>CM022882.1:21032527-21058364 GCA_012654025.1 Pachypsylla venusta
CCTTGGGGGGGGGGCGTTTATCTTAACGCTTATATTGATAAAATAATAAATAAGAACAAAAAAAAAAAATCAAAAATTCTCGGCATATTTAAAAAAGTTCCGATTAAAACATTTGAGAATAATTTCCTACATTTACCGGTAATTGTATACAATTACCAATTATCTACTTTTACCGTAGCATATACAAAATTTTAATTTGGCTATTTCTATTTTAAAAAAAATAGAAATAGGCAACCTGCGACTCTTGATGGGAGATTTTTTTTTTTTTCCCCTCTGTCCATTTTGGACAGATATACGCACTATAGTTGATTTAGTGATCATGAAGGTAATCGAGAATTAGTGGATCATGTAATCGAGACGTGACCGCATAAACGTTTCCTAACCTCTCTAATGCTTTGCAGTAAATATAGTACTAACATAAGAAATAAATATTACATCATAACATATTTTAGCGCAACCTTTGAGACAGGTTGGATAACGTTTTTACGGCCATGCCTTTGCTCTCAGACAGCGGCATACATACTTATGTTATGGCATATCACAAATCATCTTTGCATATAATAAGAACATGTGTATTTATTTTTCCTTGCATACATGCGAAGATATATGATATGGAATAATTTAAGTATGCAACTAAAATATGAAAATAGATGGGACGCATTACGGGAAAATAACTGGGCGAAGCAGATAAAAAAAGGAAAAATTTTGTTACTCCGCGCGGCGTCAAACCTCATGCTGTGTTTTATCAAGTTTCGACTTCGGCAACTAACGGTAAGCATTCTCTCTATTTAGGCAGAATAAACCGTTAAAAAAGGGCAAAAACTCGCCTTCGGTAGATTCGATTTCAAGCAATGTTTCCATGCATAAAATTTACACATGTACGAAAATTTTAAGCTTTTAGCACATACAAATCTCTTTTCTGACAGGATTTATGAACTCCAAGTTGCATTTTTCGGCGCACTATTTTATAGACTCCAAATGGGACCTACATATATTTGATTTTTTAATTATATGTACCTTGAACCGTAAAATATCAAAGTTTGAGTTTTTATTTTGGTGACAATTCCGAAAATCATCATCGTCACAGGTTAACAGCCGTGGGGCTTGGTTTGAAACAACTCGCCATGAGTTGCTGATACTTGAGAATCCTTACGGATAAACCTTGAATGAAATAGTAAATTTTCTAACTAGGAGAGGTGCTTACTCTGGGGGGTCGGTTCCACCAAAAACCCATAGTTAAGAAATGTCACTTTGGGATGAGCGAGAAAGCTGAAATTTTATACGAGGGTGTTCCGCCGTGCAAAAAGTAATATCTTTGAGTAAAATATTGAATTTTCTAAATAGGAGCCGTGTTCACTGGGGGTCAGTTCCACCAAAAATCTAAAATTGAGAAGATTTAATTTCACGTTCTCGAATTATTGTTGAATTTTGTAACCGTAGCGAAGCACGGGAAAACAGCTAGTTTTATATAAGTTTACACTAAACATATTTAAATCCCTACTCACCTACCTATATATAATAGGTATACCTACTCGTAGATAGCATTTTTATCTTTCTTTACCTCTCCGGCCCGCGAGCTCTCTAGGATGTTCCCTTGCGGCCTAAGGGTGCACAAAGGTTGGATAACCCTGAATTGGAATAACATGCCTACTTTGCTAACATAGCTCTCTATGTTAGGGATGGGATTTTCGACTCACTTTGGTGAGTCGACATGATCGACTCACATATATGAGTCGACTCTCGACTCGCATCGAGTGACAATTTTCAAAAAAACCTTATTTGATCAGAAAGACATAATAAAACCAATTGACAAAAGGGACTACGAATACCAAATAAGCGTCCCTAACTTCGGTGAATACATTAAAAAGACATCACAATCAATCGTCACCAGAATAAAAGAACATTTTCCTTCAGTAAACAAGAAACACCCGGAAAAATATTTCTCCCTTTATTATCTTAATCAGTCAACAAAAAAAAAGCTACCCGTAAGTCGACTCTTTGAAGAGTCGACTCATTTCAAAAAGATGATTCGACTCGTGAGTGAGTCGACTCGTGGATGACTAGCCCATCCCTACTCTATGCCTCACTCACTCAATCCTATCTGACAATGATCACACATTGCACTTAATGCCTCCTTCCATCTCGTGGATTCATCTTTCCATTTTAATGAAATTAATTACCACATCACCAACAAGTTGGCAAGATGCTTTCAAAAGATCATCATCATAGGTTAACAGCCTTGGGGCTTGGTTTGCAACAACTCGCCATGAGTTGCTGATACTTGAGAATCCATACGGATAATGCAGTACCTTATGTTAGCTTTCTGCATTAAGACATCTGATCATCATGGGTTAACAGCTATGGGGCTTGGTTTGCAACAACTCGCCATGAGTTGCTGATACTTGAGAATCCTTACGGATAATGCAGTGCCTTATGTTAGCTTTCTGCATTAAGACATCTCATCATCATAGGTTATTTCCCACCCTGCCCTTAGTCGGCCTTTACGACCGCCATTTTCCAAAGATACAGTATTGAAAATAATTAACTAATATTCGATGGCGAAGACCGTTCGCCTAATTTGGGCCCTGATTGAGTATTATATTGGTGGCATATGTTTTAACATAAATATGTTGTATCCAAAAAATGTATTTTTGGCTAAAATTTCGAATACATCTTCAGTGATAAATAACAATATGATATTATAAAATGTAAACAAAAACATTGCTTCCCCTTAGCAAAATTATGTGAATCAAAAAGGGAGGAAGCGAAGAGTCAGTCAGAAGCTTTTAGCACAATATATACGTGTGTAGAAAAGTAGTAGATTAGCTGATTTACTCTCCATTCGCTAAGAACTTACAAATCAGCTACCCACCATTGACCTAACCCATACCCAGCCTGGGTTGGGCCGGGAATAGCCAAACATCACGAGAGCGCCAACCTGCGTGCTTCACCCACTCAGTAAAAGCTCGCTGGATGTTGTTTAACTTCCGTTGTCTTACGGAAAGAGGCGTTGTATCCAACGCCTCTAAAAAGATAGAGAAAATGGGACATTTTGCAAAAAGATTTGTGAAAACTCTGAGCGTCAATGCGTGATGCCATTGAATACAACCATTCTCTGAAATTAAGCAACTTTCACGGAAGTTTTACTTGATTGGGTAACCCATGTAGGTTCGAGCCTTCGTGATCCTGTGTATATTCTCGAACCAATTTGTGAGGACAATATTAGGTAGCTGGGTTTGTAAGATTCCAGCGAATGGATGGTAAACCCCCTTTTTCAAACGACCTTTTTTTTTTTAATTTGGCTTAACGTCTCTTTAAGATCTATTGGTCATTCAAGACGGGGGTTTTACCTTCCATTCGCTGGAAACTTGCAAACCAGCTACCCACATTGACCTCACTCAGACTGAATTGGGCCGGAAAAATAGCCAGCATCACGAGGGAGCGAACCCACGTGGACACCCACATGGCACAACCTTGCTGGACGTTGCTTAACTTCAGTGATCTAACGGGAAATGGTGTATTCAACGTGCCATAGACGCTGGCGAAAAAAAACAGCATCACGAGGGCGCGAACCCACGTGGACACAAACATGGTACAACCTCGCTGGACGTTGCTTAACTTCAAACATATCAAATGACCTTACATGTTAAAGACGTTAAGCCAAAAAATATTCTTTCTTTCAATAATAATTTTAGAGGAACCAGTGTGCATTTGATTTGTTTTTGAGTTCATCAGTTGTATTACGGGCGGCACGGTAGATTGGGGGGATTATAAATAACAAAATATGTTGATACACTTCACTTGAGAGTGTCACAACTCCCAACTGTCACCCTGCCTCATCATTGCACGGGCCTATCCATCTAATAATGATAGCCAAAAACAAAAATATGTTGTACCCGTTGAAGAGTTAACGCAGATGGCTGTTATGGGCCACCTAAAAAGATACCATCTCCTCAGGTTTGGAGTTCTTACACCTAGCCTCACATGTGGGCTTCTTTGTATTGGGGTTAAGCCTATAGGGGTGGCACGATACATCGAAAATCGATATATATCGATGTATTTTCTTTCTATGTATTGATATAATTATTATATCGATATGCTACGGTAAAAGTAGATAATTGGTTATTGTATACAATTACCGGTGAATGTAGGCAATTATTCTCAAAAGTTTAATCAGAATTATGTTAAACTAGCTGTTTTTCCATGCTTCAATTTTAGATTTTTGGTTTAGATTTTTGGTGGAACCGACCCCCAGAGTGAACACGGCTCCTAAAGCTACGTTGATTATTAGTCAGTCAGTCAGTCAGTACGTCAGTCAGTATACAAACTGGGCTTTACTTTTATAAGTATAGATATGCTGAGATTTTTTTTTAATTATCATTTTATCAATATAAGCGTTAAGATAAACGCCCCCCCCCCCTCGGGANAAACCCCCCCCCCCCCCCCTCCAGAGAGGTTAGGAAATTTTTTGATCGGCCATACCTCGATTAAACTCTTGCACCATTTTTGAGAATAATTTCCTACATTTACCGGTAATTGTATACAGTAACCAATTATCTACTTTTATCGTAACAGATATATTTTTCACGATATATCGTTTAATTTAATTTAGGTTTTTCAATGTTCTTAATATAGGTAGCGATAAAATTTGAAGTTATGCATTTTTTTTTTTTTTTTTTTTTTTTTTTACTCAAATTTTTCTAATTTAGGGGCCCTGAGTGATCCTACTTGTCCCTTTGAAACTGGTTATTGTTGGAAACTAGAAAGTAGGGGAGGGTCAGGTTAGGAAAGAGGGGGGACGACATTTCCACCAATTCTCCTCGTAAAATTCGAATTTCGAATAAACATATATATCGTCGATATATCGATATATTTCTCATATTATATCGATATATTTTTGAACGATATGCTATCACTAGTTAAGCTTATTTTTTTAGCTAAGGTTCAACTGCCCAGAGAGTTTGATCATTCTTCTATTTTCTTACAATATCGTTAGCCATGAGAAATTGATACTGTGTTAAAAAAAAGTTTGAAGTTAGAACGAAGATTTTGACATCACTAGCAGACCGGCCACAGATAATGTAGCCAAGGAAAGGAGCAAGTCAGCTGCATTAGGTGATGCTCCTAAGCCTGAGTAAATACAGACGGATTGGTGATAGAGAGGGCATCCAGACTTTAAAAAATATGCGAACTAATCAGCAAAAGCTGTTAGTTGGCATACTTTGAGGAGCAAGCGAGGATTACCATGCCAAGAAAGGGTACGGTTAAAGAGAGTAGGCATTGAAAAGAAGGTTGTGTCATGGACGAATTAAGGAAGGCAACGCCAACCTTAAATAGAATTGGCAAACAGTTAAGTTAAAGAAGAAAAAGATTGTAAATATTAGGTAAAATATTAATTAAAAAATTCCTGATGTAATATATTGGCTTAATAATGAACCTTTGAAATCGTCACGAACGACCCCCCTCCCCTCAAAATTTGATATTATACGTTTCAAGACACGTAGAATCCAAAACAGCGATTTTTGGATTCTACGTGCCTTCAAACCATATTTGAAGCGATTAAAACCATAAGATCTTTACCGGAATTTTTGGAATATTATTTTCAATAATTTGAAATCATGACGCCAAAAAATTTCAAGGACAATTTCATATTTTACATTTTAAGGTATACTATAGAATCAAAAAATCGAATAAAAAAAAAAAAAATCTGGTGTGAATGTGATGTCCACACTTCAGAACACGTTTTGAAGTCCCCAGAGCGGAAATACAATTATATATTACACTTCATCCTAAGTTGTATTTTTAAATTTCTTATATGAAATTGATATCAACTGGCACCAAAATTTCAAGTTCTAGCTCTTTCCAGTCTGGTTTTAGGGGGAACCGCCAAAAAGCGGCCTTCAACCGCTAATTAGCGACCAATAATATATTACACTTCAACTTATGAAATTGATATGAATAGGTACCAAGTTTAAAGTTCTAACTATTGCCGTTCTTGTTTTAATCAGAATACGCGAAACCGCTAAAAAGCGGCATAAAACCGCCAACGGTATATTCGATTTACACCATCAAAAGCTTATTTTGCCAATCATGACATAAAACTGACAAACATACCAAATTTCAAGTCTCTATAGCACTTGCCTTTCTTGAGATATCTTGTTCACAGACAAACGGACAGACACACACACGGACCAATGACTGAAACTCGAGATTTGGGCTCTGTGGGAACCCCAAAACGTGTTTTGGCATTGAAAACTCGACATCAAAAATTTCAACCCATTACAATACTTTCCTTTTTATAGGATAAGAAAAGTAGAAAATCCTTGTTTGTGGTTTGTCCGTCGTGATGGGCACTTTTTCTCTTGATTGATCAATTTTTTAGTCTAATTCTCTTGCCCTGATAAACTGGGACAAATATGTATTTTATGAAACACAAATAGAAGAGTAATTATAATTAAGTTGGAGACAAACACGAACAATATTCCGATAATTACCATCGATATGAAGCATCATCGATATCAAGCAAAACGCTAGTTTTGCAACGCCAAGAAAAACCACAGCGTGCTATATACTCTACTAGCTGTTTTCCCGTGCTTCGCTACGGTTACAAAATTCAACAACAATTCCGGGATCGCGAAATTAAATCTTCTCAATTTTAGATTTTTGGTGGAACCGACCCTCAGAGTGAACACGGCTCCTATTTAGAAAATTCAATATTTTACTCAAAGATATTACTTTGTGCACTGCAGAACACCTTCGTATAAAATTTCAGCTTTCTCCCTCATCTTGAAGTGATATTTCTTAACTATGGGTTTTTGGTGGAACCGACCCCCAGAGTGAGCACCGCTCCCAGTTAGAAAATTCAATATTTTATTCAAGGATATGACTTTTTGTACTTCGGAACACCTTTGTATCAAATTTCAGCTTTCTCGCTCATCCCGAAGTGGTACTTCTCAATTCCGATTTTTTGGTGGTGAAAACCGTCCATAAATCGGATAGAAACCGGAAATTTTCAAATTTTATATTTTTTATGGGGTCCTTATATACTATTTTGGGGGGGTCTATTCTCGGTCATTTTTCGTTATCTCTTTTAGTTTGCCCAGAAAAAAATTGCAAAAAGACCCGCTAAATAGCGTCATTTTTGGCGGTAACTTGCTCCCACTTGAACTTTAATTTTTTTCCTTTCTTATTACGCACCTACATACTAAAAGGGACCTGTGTGCCAAATTTCAAGTCCCTACGTTTAGCCATCGTGGAGCTACGTTGATTATCAGTCAGTCAGTATACCAACTGGGTTTTGCGTTTTATAAGTATAGATATAGCACGGTAAACCTGGTTTGTAGGTATCTTCACTTTCAATTCCGACCCTTTTCAAGTAAACTTTTTTTTCTTCATATTCGTCGTTGGCACGTACAGTAGATAAAGTTTAACTTTTATTTTACCTTTGTCTGTCAAAGGGAACGCCTTTTTCGAGCACCCCAAAAATTGTCAAAAATTCATGCTTTTTTTCCTTTTTTTTTTTTTTTTTTTTTCACCTTGCGCTTACCACGGCCACTGTGTTATACTCTAAGAGGCGGGATTTTATATTTACTGGGTTCATTCTTAACACGAGATTTTCTTTAAAAAAATCCCGCGGACACCTTGTGTCGCTTTAGCGGCACCCTCCATATCTCTGCTCCTGATTCTTCTAGAAGGCTGAAAATTGTTGCAATATCAATTTTTTATTCTTCAATATATATAACTTCGGTTTTCGAGATTTTCGACTTTTTAAATTTTTAACGCTTTATCGTAACGATGTGAAATTTGCAGAATTTATTCATCATATATAGCCAGAACTTTTTCTAGTTAGAACTATTTTTTTCGACAAATGTACAGATTTATGGACTAAAGGTGAAAAAAAAAATGAAATAAAGTGCGGAAAACTATCTTCAATATCTCGGCCAGTGGTTGGTAGATGAAATTAGATGTTCCGTTTAAAAAATTAACATGTCATAGAAAAGATATATATATATTTTTAACCGTTTTCGAGTGTCGATTTTTTTCTATTTCGTTTTCGAGTTTGTCGATTTTTTTCTATTTCGTTTTCGAGTTTGTCGATTTTTTTCTATTTTTTAAGGAGTTTTTGCTACTCCAATAAGCATAAGTACATTAACGCTTTATGGTATCAACGTACGAGTATATCTGAATATTAATGCGTGTTTTTTCTACTAACTATTTGCTGTAAGACTATATATATTTTTAACCGTTTTCGAGTTTGTCAATTTTTTTTCTATTTTTTAAGGAGTTTTTGCTACTCCAATAAGCATATGTACATTAATGCTTTATGGTATCAACGTACGAGTATATCTGAATATTAATGCGTGTTTTTTCTACTAACTATTTGCTGTAAGACTATACCCTATAAATATTAAACTAAAATGTGCGCCAAGTACCCGGGGACAAAATGTTAATACTAGTTTTTGTTTGTGGCTTTCGAATCACCATTGAGGCAAATATTTTTCAGGTGACCTGAACTTGGCACTCATATGATATCACCTCCTTTGTAGGCAAATAATTTTGGTGTGACATGAACTTGGCACTCATATGATATCACTTCTGTTGTAACCATATTTTTAGGAAAGATATGAGCCACTTGAATTTTTAACTTTTTGGTAGAGACATTTTCTTGGCGTCTTTTTGCACACGAAGTGTTTTTTTGTGGGGATGAACACAAACAATAAACTTTTCGAAGGCATATCTAATGAGATAAGTTTTCTAATCATACTGTCATTAAATGCAACGACGTAGTCAAAAGTTTGATGTTTTTAAATTAATATACATCGATACGGTATATACAGGGTGTCCATAAAGTCTCACCCCAACCCCCGTATCTCAAGAATGGCTGAAAATATAAGAAAACGCAAAAACAGGTATCCCTTAGATTTTGTGGGGACTAAATTTAGACTAAAAAATGTTGGCTTCGGCCAGCCGTTTAGGCTGGGCCTAAACGGCTTTTAAAGGTCTCGTTAATACGAGTTCATTACAGAAAACTAGAGCTCTCTAGGATCTGCCGTTCACGAATTACAGGGTGGAACATGTGACATGGACCCTTTACGGCCGCACCGAAATGGTACGCAAAAATGCCTAAAAATAAGTTTTTATGATCCCAAATAAGTAATTTTAGTAAAAAATAGTGTTCCAACAAGATGGTTGTCCCGCTTCGGCTGCAGCGTTCGAGCTTTCTTAGATCAAAATTTTAAAAAACCTGGATAGGTTTGGTCTAAGAAGGTTAAATTACTTATTTGGAATCATGAAAACTTATTTCTTCCTTGACGATTCCAAAGGTTCATTATTGAAAATAATAAACCAAAATCATTGTTCCATTTACTTACCCAAACTTGAATTCTGTCGACAGACATTTTATATTCGAACGACCTTTAAATATGTTGTTTCACTTACCTAGAACAAAGATAAAATAAATGTATAGGTTAGCAAGCGGACAAAAGATAGGTGATAGGGTTTTTGTACGGAAAACCTTTTAAGGACCCAGCGGGAAGATGACCAAGAACAGTTGCCCTAATAGAAACGTCAAGAACAGTTGCCCTAATAGAGATGTCAAAGATAGTTGCCCTAATAGAGATGTCAAGAACAGTTGTCCTTTAGATATGTCAAGAACAGTTGCCCTAATAGAGATGTCAAGAACAGTTGCCCTAATAGAGACGTCAAGAACAGTTGCCCTAATAGAGATGTCAAGAACAGTTGTCCTTTAGATATGTCAAGAACAGTTGCCCTAATAGAGATGTCAAGAACAGTTGCCCTAATAGAGACGTCAAGAACAGTTGCCCTAATAAAGACGTGTTAGAATATTTTCAACACCATAAAAAGTTTGAAATAAATTATTTTGATGTAAATTTTAGTCCATAATATATAAGTTTCAAAAAGTATTTATTTTTTTATTTTTAATGTTTAACGCAAACAATTTGCCTTACAAAACAAAAGAAACAGGAAATGGACACATTCAGCCATCCTGGCCCTTCATCCATGCCCTACTTATTTGAAGTTATAGTTTTTTCTTTAGACGCGTTATGAAAAAATGATGAGAGTGATTTTTTTTTTATTTTTTTTTGTGACGCGGGAGATTTTTTTCACCCATATTGTGACGCGCAGATTTTTTTCACCCACGACGTTTGTTTCACCCACGAAACTGTGTATGATTTTATTTCCCTGTGACGCGGGAGATTTTTTTCACTCACACTGTGACGCGGGAGATTTTTTTCACTCACACTGTGACGCGGGAGATTTTTTTCACCCATATTGTGACGCGCAGATTTTTTTCACCCATGGCGTTTGTTTCACCCACGAAACTGTCAGGGTGTCTGCCAAATCGTCAAAGTGAAATTCCCTGACTTTTCCAGGTTTTTCAGTCTACTTTTCCAGATTTTCCAGTGTACTTTTTCAAGATTTTGTCTCCCCCATCTGGCTTCAAAAAGCACAATATTGGGGCCCAGGGACCCCAAAAACTATACAGCAAATTTCCTTCATACCCTAAACATGTATACCAAAATTGTAGAGGAAAACGATAATAAGCGCCGCAGGGGAAATTTTTCAGGAAAAGCATGTTCACGCATAAAATTCGCAACTGAGATAAAAAAAAAACCTCAATTTGAAAAATTCCCTGACTTTTGGCGATTTTTCGGCATTTTTTCCTAAATTCCCTGACTTTTCCCTGACATTTCCAGTCTCCTAAAATTCCCTGACAATTCCAGGTTTTCCAGTCTGGTAGACACCCTGAACTGTGTATGCATTCCGAAACTACTTATCCGATTGCAATGAATTTGGCACAATTGATGGGTGCATTCCTGGGAAGATTTTTGTCTTGGTCTCATACCTCTAATGTCAAGCTACACCGAGTAGGGACAAACAATGGATGGGGGACAGCAAAAAAAAGTTCATGTTTTTCGACCTAATTGAATTTTTTTCTCGAAAATTTTCGCGACGACCTATTAACTCAAAGCGAGAAGGTTGGGAAGATTTTTGTCTAGGTCCCAACCCTCTAATGTTAAGCCACAACAAGTAGGGACAAACAATGGATGGGTGACAGCAAAAAAAGTACGCTGTTCGACCTAAATGACATTTTTTCTCGAATATTTTCGCGACGACCTATTAACTCAAAGCGAGAAAGTTGGAAAGATTTTTGTCTAGGTCCCATCCCTCTAATGTTAAGCTACACCAAGTAGGGACAAACAATGGATGGGTGACAGCAAAAAAGTTTCGACGACTATGAAGAGAGAGAGAGAGAGTGCTTCAGTGAACTGTATAGTTTCAGTGAACTGAGGGAAGTAAAAATTCCGAAACACATAGATAAAATGTTTTATTCAATGTCTTGGCCGTATCAAAGACAGAGTTTTAAGGGTTCAATTCCACCCCCCGAAATTTTTGAATTTTCCTACAATCCCTTTATCGTAAAACTCCCTTTACATGACCCTCTCACCCCCCCAAAAAAAAATCCTAGATTCGGACCTGGTGAGAGTCACCCTTTATCACAAATAGCAAGAAATTAACTTACTTTAATTATTAGTCTTACAATTATTATACGTCTAGTCTAGAAGATTTGGTTGTCAACTTTTTTTTTTCAGTCTTTTATTCGAATAAAACGTAACTTCAATAAAACATTTGACTTTTAATTTTTGGTGACGAGAAACTTTTACATTTCCAGCGAAAATAAAGATATATTTTAATTTCACTAATTATACAAATGCCCGTACAATTTATTTCCTTTTTGTTTCTTTTCCGCCCTCTATCTATCCCAATATCTTGCAATAGTTACATCGCGCCAATAGTTCAGTAGTTACATCGCTCATTTCAACCAGTACGTCACACGTCATCAACACATCAGTAAACATTCTTTTCCCAGAACTCCCGGGGTTTGGATGAATTATTTTCCAGCATGTAATAACTTTTTCAGGAGAATCCTTATTCCTCAACACATCAGCAATGTTTTTCTTTTCCTAAAACTCCTGGACTATGGAATATTGGAATATGGCTGAATTATTTTCCATGTAATATCTTTTTCAGGAGAATTTTTATTCCCCAACACATCAGCAATGTTTTTCTTTTCCTAAAACTCCTGCGCTATGGCAGAATTATTTTCATTGTAATATCTTTTTCAGGAGAATTCTTATTCCTCAACACATCAGCAATGTTTTTCTTTTTCTAAAACTCCTGGACTATGGAATATGGCTGAATTATTTTCCAGCATGTAATATCTTTTTCAGGAGAATTCTTATTCCTCAACACATCAGCAATGTTTTTCTTTTCCTAAAACTCCTGGACTATGGAATATGGCGGAATTATTTTCCATGTAATATCTTTTTCAGGAGAATTCTTATTCCTCAACACATCAGCAATGTTTTTCTTTTCCTAAAACTCCTGGACTATGGAATATGGCTGAATTATTTTCCATGTAATATCTTTTTCAGGAGAATTCTTATTCCTCAACACATCAGCAATATTTTTCTTTTCCTAAAACTTCTGGGCTATGGCAGAATTATTTTCATTGTAATATCTTTTTCAGGAGAATTCTTATTCCTCAACACATCAGCAATGTTTTTCTTTTCCTAAAACTCCTGGACTATGGAATATGGCTGAATTATTTTCCATGTAATATCTTTTTCAGGAGAATCCGTATTCCTCAACACATCAGCAATGTTTTTCTTTTCCTAAAACTTCTGGGCTATGGCAGAATTATTTTCATTGTAATATCTTTTTCAGGAGAATTCTTACTCCTCAACACATCAGCAATGTTTTTCTTTTCCTAAAACTCCTGGACTATGGAATATGGCTGAATTATTTTCCAGCGTGTAACATCTTTTTCAGGAGAATCCGTATTCCTCAACACATCAGCAATGTTTTTCTTTTCCTAAAACTCCTGGACTATGGAATATGGCTGAATTATTTTCCATGTAATATCTTTTTCAGGGGAATCCTTATTCCTGAACACATCAGCAATGTTTTTCTTTTCGTAAAACTTCTGGGCTATAGCTGAAGTATTTTCCAGTATTTTTCATGTTTGAGATAGGCCCAAAGTGGCCTATATTTCAGCACTAGTATACGTGGTTTAGAGGATTAAATATTTCTGTGGGGACATTCGTACAAAGGAGCAATCACACTAAGCATTGACAGTGCGCCGTGAACGACAAGTGTTCGACCGGAAAAAGTAAAAATATTGTTCCAGGCAGATGAAGAAATAGAATTCCTCAGAAATTAACCCCAGCACCTTTATTTAAATCAAACAGTCTCTCCTTGTTATTTTCTGTTAATATTGTTAAAAGTGTAAAAAAAAGACCATGTCAGAGATGTAAGTTATGAATCTTTTGACTGATTAGATCACTACTGAATCACTCAGTAAAATTATCTAATCATTTTTATGACTCACTCAATGACTAACTAATAAGCAAATGGATCTAGATCTAGCACATAATATAATCAAACAAGTCATGAATCATTCTCATTTCTTTCTATGTTATCTGTAGCGTTTAGTAGAAGGAAAAAAATTAATAAATATTTCCATTACAATCGTATTGATTCATTCATTGACTCGTTTTATTTGGATCATAACTCAATGAGTCAATGACTCAGCAAAGTAATTTGGCTCAGTTGAGTTAATCAGTTACCCATGACAGATCTTTAGATCTTGTTCATACTAGAACCAGGATCCAGGGAGATGGGCAAAGGGGCGATCGCCCCATCCCCAAGAGGCCAGTTTTTTTTTATTTATTGAAACAAAAAAGCACATTCTGTATCATTTTTCTAACAATTTGTGTATAAAATTGTACGAAAATGCATGAATATCGTCTACACTCTACACCACATAAAAATTATTATCTGAATCGTGGCCGACCCTAATTGTCCCCCCTCCTCTTACCGATCGCTCTGTATCCTCCCCTGACTAGAGCGGAGCGCGTGACAGTGCCACTGTGAGCTCATAGTCAGCGAGAATAACTTGTCGGCACTGTCATTGCTCAGTGTGAATGCTCCCTAACTCATGCATTGTATATTTTAGTTCCAACTTTTCCAGTGATGTCCAATCATATATGGACCAGTACTGCCAAAGTGATTTACACTCCCCTAAAAGTTTGGTTTTTATTAACTGCCATAATTATTCTTGTGGACTATATGTTAGCGTTGAAATTTAGAGTAAAAACTATAAAACATAAACTATTTGTATTTTATTTTTTTACCAGACATCTATTACATGTAAGTATGATGGGGCAATTAAAATTCTGAATAATTTTCGTGAATTATTTTCAATAATGATCCTTTGGAATCGTCACGAAGCCGATCAAGTTCGAAGCGAATGCTCGTTCGTGCTGGAGCCTGATCCACGCGATGTAGGTTTTCCGACAAATCATCAAAGAGACGCTCGTTCGCCCCTCGCTCTATGTAAACACCACGGGATTCATGAATGATGTTCTATGAATCTAGTTCTCGTCTAGCGAAGGATACACGTCTCCTATTTTGTGTGTGGTGTTGTTGCTTTTTAGTATTTGACTGATGGAGTGGAAAATGAAAAGTTCCTTTTGTTAATTTCTCTGAATGCAGAGCACCCTGAGCTGTGGCAGCCAGACCATAAATTTAATTTTATTCTGTATAGCCCGCTGTTATACTCTTTCATATACTTCAGCAATAGGGAGTAATTAATTTTCTTTAAAAATGACGAATCCCACATGCGAGGCCTTTTCCTTTTTCGCCTTTCCGCTAGATGGTCTTCCGCTAGCTACCTAAAACAGGCTAGTTAAACTAAACAAAGCAACAGATGGTCTACAATGAGGATAGCCACGGCGGAAACAGCAATTTTGGATAGCGCGAGGGTGCCATCTATTCGCTGCGAATGCTCACGAGTAGAGATGCGTCATGAGTGATTGATTAGATCAATTGAGCCAAATCACTTAGCTGATCCATTGACTCATGAATCACAATTACAACCTGAATAGATCACAATCTAAGTCTACCTAGTAGGTAGACTCTGTAGGTAGAGCCATGAGTATACAGAGAACAGAAAGAAACAAGTACCTAGTAGGTAGACTCTGTAGGTAAGAATAGAGAAATAAAAAAAAAAAAAAAAAAAACAGAGTGAGAGAGAGCAGCTGTAGGCAAGTGAAATAGAATGAGACAGATATGTGTGGTCTCTTCGTGTGCTGATTATGGAATGATCCTATTGGCTACTTCAAGATTATATCTTGTGTGTTGTTTTATTTCTTCTTCTCCTCTTTGATCGATGGTTCGTAATGCAAGAAAGCTCGCACAAAAGAGAATGGAAAAAAAAATCATTCAATTGAGTGTAATGAAAATGATTCATGACGTCATGGCTCATGACTTATGATCTATTTGATTAGGTATATGAGCTATCATGGCTCACGATTAGTGACTCATTGAGTGATTAATGAAAATGATTAGATCATTTTACTGAGTGATTCATTAGTGATCTAATCACTCAAAAGACTCATAAATCACATCTCTACTCACGAGTAACTGATCGTGAGAAATGGAGTAGTGTGAACAGAATGCTCGTTTGTGTTCGTGCTCGTCGAAAACTGGCGAGAACGATCACGAATGCTGGATGCTCGTGGATGTGCAGGCAGTGTAAATGGGCCTTTACAATACACTTTTTTTGTTTTTTATGGATAAGGAAAGTCGTGTGCTTTTCTTCTTCTTAGATCTTAAGGTTATGTTCAGATGACCGCGCGGGATTATATGAACTAATCGATACAAATAGACAATATGCACTATTCAAATAGATATTGTGCCGCGCGGTTCGTCGTACCCTGCGTTCATCTCAAGATAGCCTAAGGCCTGAGGGACTGAAAATACTAATCTTTATTTTGTATTACAGATCGCGATGACGACAACAGTAGTACTACAAAAAACCAAACTCATTCAACTATTCACAGACATACAAAGAGAACAAAACGAGAAAACAGACAAACATGAAAAACGCATAAGTAATCAATTTAAACGCCATACAAAAAGACTGGTTGTACGCTTTACAATATTTGTCTCGATTACGTGCGTAATGGTAATGCTCAATTCGAAATTCTATTCAAAGCAAAAAAGAAATTCAATGTTGCCAACGTATTTCAATGATGTTAAATATTTGGAATATTATTTCGCCATATTTGCATTTCAGGTTTGTAACAAAACAAAAAAATGAAGGAGTAAGATGTCATCTAAAACTTTCTCGCTTTTAGTTGATAGGTCGTCGTGACAAATTTCGAGAAAAAATGCCATTTAGGTCGAAAAGCGTACTTTTTTTTGCTGTCACCCTTCCATTGTTTGTCCCTACTCGGTGTAGCTTAACATTAGAGGGATGGGACCTAGACAAAAATCTTCCCAGGAATGCACCCATCAACTGTGCCAAATTCATTGCAATTGGATAAGTAGTTTCGGAAAGCATACAGTTTTGTGGGTGAAACAAACTTGGTTGAAAAAAATCTCTCGTTACAGAAAAATAAAATTTCTCTCTCATCATTTTTTGATAACCGCGCCTAAAGAAGTACAACTTCAAAAACTCTGCCAAGACGACAAAGTGTTTAGTAGGCAAGGAATCAGACAAATAGGGCTATAGAGTGTTTGCTGGAAAGACGGAATAACTTCAGAAATTTGTTTGGAGTGGTTAGGAGATAAACATACTAAAAATTACCGGACCTGAAGGGTGGGCGGAGAGTAACAACAAGAGGGCGTGGAGAGGGTAACCTTTTTTTTTACGTTTTCGCTATCAAATAGAGATGTGAGTTATGAATCCCCTGACTGATTAGATCACTTATAATGAATCTCTCAGTAATCTCTCATCCATAATGAATCTTTAACATATCAAATAATCAGAGATAAGAATTATGAATCCTTTGACTGATTAGATCACTAATGAATCACTCAGTAAAATGATCTAATAATTTTTACAACTCACTCAATGATTCGTAATTATATGAATCTTTAACATATCAAATAATCAAAAATGTGAGTTATGAATCCTTTGACTGATTAAATCACTAATGAATCACTCAATAACTCACAATCAAGTGGATCTTTAACATATCAATCAAATAATCAGAGATGTGAGTTATGAATTCTTTGACTGACTAGATCACTAATGAATGAATCACTCAGAAATATGATGTAATCATTTTTATGACTCACTCAATGGCTCATAATCAAATGGATCTAAATCTAGCTCATATAATCAAGTAAGTCATGAATCATTTTCATTTCACTCAGTTGAATGATTAATTCAATTGAAATCGAGCTTTCTTAATTTACGAAAAATCGATCAAAGAGGAAGAGGAGAAGAATAAAAGAGCCAATAGGATCATTCCATAATCAACACACGAAGAGAAGACCACCTCTCACATCCTACTTAATTTGCCTACAGCTGCTGCTGCTCTCTCCGTATTTTATTTATTTCTCTATATTTTCTCTGTAGTGTTTAGTAGAAAGAAAAAATTCTCAGTCATATTGTGATTATGATTCATTCAGTTCCTCATTTTATTTGGAGGATCATAACTCAATGACTCAGTAAAGTAATTTGGCTTATTTGAGTTGATCAATCACTCATGACACATCTCTACAAATAACAATCTTCCCCTAATCAATTGTTTCAGGGCATATACATACTACAAGTTCTAATGTCTCAAGCATTTCTAATGTACGCATATATCAGCGCTATCAATCAACTGAGAAGTGAAATAAATATTCTAATACACAATTTGAACACAATGTTTGAACGGATTAACATCAAACTCTATACTGAACAATTTGAACACATTGATGAGCCTGATAAAGAAGAACAAATTCTGAAAATTGTTAAACTTCAGAAGAGGCAGCTGGACAGAAATGTGATCTGTTATGACAAATATGTAGAAGATGTTTTCAAAGAGCAGATACGACATCATGGGAAGATCATTAGGTTGGTAATTTGTGGGGCTACAGACAGACACAGCTGGATAGAAATGGGATTTGTTATGACAAATATGTAGAAGATGTTTTCAAAGAGCAGATACGACATCATGGGAAGATCATTAGGTTGGTAATTNGTTTCCAATCATTTAATCGTGAAAATTAACCTTCTAATTTCAATAAATCCATATTTCAAGTTAGGTTAGTTGCTCAAAAAAAAAAAGGGAATAATATCTTTCTGCTCCCAAATGGCCAACTCATATCCTAATTGAATGTGAGGCGCTGGAATACAGAAGATTCGGAATTTTTTATGGTCCGAAACAGTTTCATGAAGAGGACCGATTTTCGGACTAAATAAAGGACGGTAATTATGGGTTAGGCTGATATACTGAACCACTGGAACAATATATCTTTTAAGGAGCATTCACAACACTAAGCAGTGACAGTGCCGTGACCGGCAAGTGATCCGCCCGGCAAAACAGAAAATATTCTTCCAGACAGTTGAATAAACATGTTTATAATAGACCGGCAAGTGATAGTGCAGTACATCACTGTGCCTGTCACTGATTATCGTGAATGCTCCTTTAAAGGTCGCTGTTGCTGTGATAATTGTATTTAATTGTTTTAATAGTGTGTTGGGACCATGATCCCATATTGCGAGATAAACTATCATGGTCTGCATAGCATAGTTTGTGGGGAATGATCTCGGTTGTCCCCTTGAAGCGACGGAAAGATAACCCTACTAGGAGCAACTGCTTCAAATGAATGTAGGTAAATAGAACCCCTTGTTCACTGTAAACGTTATACATATGTTGTACTCTTACATTAGATCCGGTTCAATTTACTAGAGATGTGAGTTATGAATCTTTTGATTGATCAGATCACTAATGAATCACTCAGTAAAATGATCTAATCATTTTTATGACTCACTCAATGACTCATAATCAAATGGATCTTTTGTGAGAGCTTTCTTGCATTACAAACCATCGCTCAAAGAGGAGAAGAAGAAACAAAACAACAAATACGGAATAACCTTGAAGTAGCCAAGAGGATCATTCCAGGATTAAACACACGAAGAGACCAGACCACACGTACCCGCGTCTCTTTCTATTTCACTTGCCTACGGCTGCTCTCTCCCTTTCCCCCTCCCTCTCTCTCTCTCTCTCTCTCTCTCTCTCTCTGTTTTCTGTAGAGTTTAGTAGAAAGAAAAAATGAATATGTTTTCATATTGTTGTAGGGTAAAAAAAAAAAAAAAAATAGAAAATAAACACTTTATTGAATAAAACACAATTAAAAAATTAACAAAAATTCGTATACTGTTTAACTCTCAAATACCGCATTCAAAACACGCGAGAAAACTACGTAATTCACACACGAAAAATTCACAAATTAATCACTCAAAATTAACTGACATCACTTTTAAAACTCAACTGACTGACTCGGTTCCTACTCGCTGCCTCTATTTATACATTCCTAACGATTTTCTAGAACCATCCCGAATAAAAGATTTTTCTACATGTTCTCGAATGGGGAAGTAAATACGTAGTACACATTCTTCGCATTCTATAAATTCTTCGCATTCTATAAATTAAACAACCTACAATGTTTTCGTATCTTCTAGAAGGAGAAATAAAGATAAGGGGAAGTGTCGCTGTCTATATACAGGATGTTTACATTCGAATCATGATATTAGAGTTCAAGGCTCTATTCACTTCAATATCAATTGTATTGTGATTCATCAGTCCATGACTCAGCAAAGCGATTTGGCTCATTTGAGTTATTCAATCACTCATGACACATCTCTACAATTTATTTACATTCATTTCGATCATTCGCTTGTATTTCTTATAGTCGCTTCCAAAAGACGACCACCCTGATCATCACCAATGGGAGCTTGGTAGCCAAAGAGTTAAAATACTCATCGACATAATAACTCACTCACTAATGATTTATTTTTACAGTTAACATACATGACAGAATCAATATTAACTCAAGCATTTCTTATGTACGCATATATCAGCGCTATCAATCAACTGAGAAGTGAAATAAATATTCTAATATACAATTTGAACACAATGTTTGAACGGATTAACATCAAACTCTATACTGAACAATTTGAACACATTGATGAGCCTGATAAAGAAGAACAAATTCTGAAAATTGTTAAACTTCAGAAGAGGCAGCTGGACAGAAATGTGATCTTCTATGACAAATATGTAGAAGATGTTTTCAAAGAGCAGATACGACATCATGGGAAGATCATTAGGTTGGTAATTTGTGGAGCTACAGACACAGCTGGATAGAAATGTGATTTGTTATGACAAATATGTAGAAGATGTTTACAAAGAGCAGATACGACATCAAGGGGAGATCATTAGGTTGGTAATTTGTGGGGCTACAGACACAGCTGGATAGAAATGGGATTTGTTATGACAAATATGTAGAAGATGTTTTCAAAGAGCAGATACGACATCATGGGAAGATCATTACGTTGGTAATTTGTGGGGCTACAGACACAGCTGGATAGAAATGGGATTTGTTATGACAAATATGTAGAAGATGTTTTCAAAGAGCAGATACGACATCATTAGGTTGGTAATCAAAGACAGTTTTACAAGAATTCAAAAACTTGTTGCGACGATCTAATAGGGATATCATTTCAATTGGATTTGGCAGCCTTCGGCTTTGGTCGCAGCTGTCTGGTGAAAACATCTGAATTAGATTTGTAAGCCTTCGGCTGTTGACGCTGCCCTTTTGTTAAAATATTATTTGAATTAGTGTTGTAAGCCTTCGGCTGTTGACGAAGCTCTCTAGAGAAAATAATATTTGAATAGTTTTGTAAGCCTTCGGCTGATGTCGCAGCTCTACTTAAAATTTGTCAGTTTTTGGGCCTTGTTGGTCTAATAGGCCTCATGATTTCCGATTATTAGAGTGACGGCTAATACATTTCATTCACAGAAGTACAACACTAATATATCGATACTAAAATGATTTCAGATTCAGAAACCGGATTGAAAAAATATTTGGAGGTCCTATTTTGATTTACACTTTAATCAATGAAGGATATTTGTGTCTGTTGGGATATGCTCTTGCTATCAACTTGGAAAGTGTAAGTAACACAATTTTGATTTACACTTTAATTAATAAAGGATATTTGTGTTTGTTGGGATATGCTCTTGCTATCAACTTGGAAAGTGTAAGTAACACAATTTTGATTTACACTTTTATCAATGAAGAATATTTGTGTTTGTTGGGATATGCTCTTGCTATAAACTTGGAAAGTGTAAGTAACACAATTTTGATTTACACTTTAATCAATGAAGTATATTTGTGTTTGTTGGGATATTCTCTCGCTATCAACTTGGAAAGTGTAAGTAACACAATTTTGATTTACACTTGAAATACCTTGTAATCAGGGTGTCTACCAAATCGTCAAAGTGAAATTCCCTGACTTTTCCAGATTTTTCAGCCTACTTTTCCAGACTTTCCAGTGTACTTTTTCAAGATTTTGACTCCCCCATCTGACTTCAAAAAACACAATTTTGGGGCCGAGGGCCCCCAAAAATTATATAGCAAATTTCATTCATACCCTAAACATGTATACCAAATTTTTTTTTTTTTTTTTTTTTTTTTTTTTTTTTTTTTTTTTTTNTTTTTTTTTTTTTTTTTTTTTTTTTTTTTTTTTTTAAATTTACGGGATATTTCCCATTATACAAAATTCAAAAAAAAAATACAATACCTAACTAAAGTAAAAAATACAAAAAACAATTTATAAAAAATGAAACCAAAACCAATAAACTGTGGGCCACATGAAAGAAACAGCGATCAAACCCTACCCGAGTCAAACTTCACCTTGACGCTGTCCTCAGAGTCGAAGAATATGTCCAGACCTTTATCGCCGGCTACATTCCACAGCTGTTGCATTCTTTGTACAGGTGCATTTTGACATTGGTTACTCCTGCACAATACAGATTTGAAGCTATTTTTATTTCGAGTATTTCGAACATTTACTCGGAAGTTAACTTCTGACAGGATGTCAGGGAGATATATTTTGCCCTGAACCACCTTGAGGAGAAACAGTAGATCTGTAAGCTGTCTTCTGCGCTCAAGGGACATGATGTTGTTGTCTTTTTGTATTTTATCATATTCATGGTTGGTAATTTTGGTTTTAGTACTGAATGCAACCATGTGTAAAAATCTGTGTTGGATGGTTTCAAGAGATTTGGAATGACAGCTGTAATTTGGAGACCATACGACGGAGCAGTACTCTAGCACTGACCTAACATAAGCATAGTAGAGAGTCTTAATAGTTGCAACGTTCTTGAATCCTTTGGTATTACGATAAATGAATCCGAGCATAGTGGCGGCTCGTTCTTTGATAATATTGAAATGAGATGTAAATACCAAATTTTTCTCGAACGTCACACCCAGATCTCTCACCGTACTCTGTCGGGCCAGCGCCTGGCCGTCAATTTGGTATTTCGCAATGTGGGGGTTTTTGGTTCTGTGAAAAGTCACTACTGCACATTTTTTCACATTTATCTCCATTCGATTTATATTGCACCAGTGATAAAGGTCAGACAGTATCTGCTGAAGTTCATCAGCTTGCTCTTGACCCTTGACCCTTAAAGCAAACTTCACATCATCTGCAAAAGCCCAGAACCGAATGTTGCCGAACACAGACGAAATGTCATTCACAAATAATAAGAAAAGTAGCCCAGAGAGATGTCCGCCTTGAATGCATCCCGATGAAATATGTATAGGGTCTGATAAGTATTTTCCTATTTTTACTTTTTGTATTCGTCCTGTCAAAAAACTAAAAAGCCAGGTGTACAATTTGCCTTTAATTCCTAACGAGTTTAGTTTCATCATAAGTATGTTATGATTTACTTTATCAAAACATTTTGAGAAATCTGTATATATAACATCGACTTGTCCGTTATCGTCCAGGACGTCAGATACATATTGACAGAATGATACTAGGTTTGATGCTGTGGATCGATTTCTTACAAAGCCGTGTTGATTTTCAATTATCAGGTGACGCATTGATTCATTAATTCTAAAATATACAAATTTTTCAAACATCTTGGGAATTATGGATATAACAGATACAGGACGATAGTTCTTTATATCTTCCTTTTCACCAGATTTTTTAAATATTGGGGTTACATATGCGACTTTCCATCTCTCGGGGAAGCAACCGGTTCTTATCGAAAGGTTAAACAGGAGGGCCAGAGGTCTCGAAACAGCATCCGAACACTTTTTAAAAAATAGTGGTGGAACTGCATCAGGTCCACCCGCCTCTCTCCCATTTAACTTAGTTAAATGTTTCTTTATTTCCTCCTCATCGATAGAGATATCTTCGATGTGTGTTGATTGTTCATACACAATATGGGGGGGTACCACCATCTCACCTGAATATACAGATGAGAAATTTTGAGCAAAAAGATCCGAAATTTTTTTGGGGTCGTCGGTAGTTTCATTTCCAAGGTACATTAATTTGGGCAGCCCTTTACTTTCTTTTTTCTCGTTTACAAATTGCCAAAAAAGAGTTGGGTTTTCTTGGAGTTGTTTTTCTCGATTTTTTAAAAAATTATCGTAATCTATATGAGCGAGTTTTTCACATTTACGTCTCAGATCTTTAAAAATTTCATACTCGCTAAGATTATTGTATTTTTTATATTTTCTATGTGCGATTTTTTTTTCAAATGTTAATTTTTTGAGATCTTGTGAAAACCATCGAGGAAATTTAAAAGACCCAAATAATACTTTGGGTGTATTTAATAATAGGGCTGGTTTAACTATATCATAAAATTTATCTACGGCTCGATTGATTTCGAGGTTTTGAAATTCTTTGCTGCAATCAACACCGTGAAGTATATTGTTTATCTCGTGGTAATCACTTTGTTTGAAATTATATGCTTCCTCACTTTTTGTATGAACGTTCGAGGATTTAAGTTTTTTATTGAGAAACAAATTTAAAGTGGGAGACGGGTGGTAATCGTCTTCGGGCACGAGAGGATGATCGCTGCGTGTCACTCCGATTGAGTCCATATTTGAAAATATGAGATCTAATAACTTGTCCTTATGATTTTTCACATAATTCAATTGCTTAAATGATAAAAAAATTTACAAAATCGAGGATGATATCTGCTTGGGGTGTAACCTCGTTTCTATTCAGTACTACTTGACAAGGTCGTTTGGTATTTCGTTGTCCCCAAGATATAGAGGGCAAGTTAAAATCTCCCAGACTTGAGAAAAATGCTAATAAGCGCCGCAGGCGAAATTTTTCGGGAAAAACATGTTTACGCATAAAATTGGCCATTGAGATAAAAAAAACCTCAATTCGAAAAATTCCCTAACTTTTGGCGTTTTTTCGGTGTTTTATCCTAAATTCCCTGACTTCTCCCTGACATTTCCAGTCTCCTAAAATTCCCTGACAAATCCAGGTATTCCAGGATTTCCAGTCTGGTAGACACCCTGTGTAATGCTATGATGTCAACAAACATTGTGACATAATAAAAAAAAAAAATATACATTTACATTTTTTTTTACAATATTAATTATTGATACGCTACTAAGTACATAATGTGAAGCGTATTCTAAATAGTACAGCTCTTTTAACTCTACTGATATTTTACTTTCGAGTAAATTTAAAGGCTGTACAGGGTGCGGCAATTAGTTCTCTCACATTTCAAAGAATCGGGGGAGGGGAAGTAATAGTGGGAGGAGCGTGGGGTTTGTGATATTCAACACCAAATGACATCTAGTTTTTAGGTGTCTTAATGGTTTGGTCGCGCGAGCATCGTGCGTTCGTTGCCAGCTGTTTTTTTTTAAAAAAAAAGTGAATCCATTATAGGCAATCAGAGTGCGTTTCCCACAAGGTATGGTTTGCACTCCAAAGATCCAGTTCCTGATCGAAAAACAATTTTGAGTTGTTTAGGACCACATCATCAGTTTTAGGGTGTATGGGGCTAGGTCCCATGTTCCCCGGTCACGTGATCTCCTAACGGCAAGACATTTCGTGGGTCCCTTGCTCGCCGTATCTGAGTCTCTGTGACTTCGTCCAGCGGGGTTACATCAATGCTGAGGTCTTCAAACATCGCCCTGAGACCTTTGAAGAGTTAAAAGAGACAATTCTGGAAGAAATCATCCAAATTGATGTGGGTATGCTGACGAGAGTCATGGAAAACTTCTGCGAAAGACTCCAAATGTGCATCACTCGCCAAGGCCGTCATTTGGAGGACATTATTTACAAAACAGATGGAAAAAAAAAAAAAAAAAAAAAAAAAAAAAAAAAAAAAAACTATAATACACAAGATTTCAGGATACAAAATAATTTTTCAAATATCTCATTTCGTTTTTATTCACCAGCTCTTTCAAATGTGAGAGAACTAATTGCCGCACCCTGTATAAGGAGTCTTTTTCAGTGTATATTAATGGATTTGAAAGATTTGGGTCAGCCATCATGGTGGCATTTTATTTGAGGGAGGATTACATTTCACAGAATTACTAGTTACCTTTTAAAAGTGACTCTTCATCGGAGAAATATTGGACGGTTTGTGTGTTTGTTTCAGAATTATGTAGGCAAAATCAAAACTGTCTTCATGATTTTAACTTCTCTCATTCTTACATTTCTTCATTGTTTGTATGGGGAGAAGCTCAGAACTGACGTAAGTAAAGCCCAGCATCAATGGTATCAGATCACTGGAAGTTAAGCAATAGTCAGCGAGGTTATATTTGTTGGGTGATCAATTTGGCCGAAGCTAGCTGTAGGTTTGTAAGATTAGAGCAAATGAAAGGTAAAACACTGGTCTCAAATGACCACAGATGTTAAAGAAACGTTAAGCAAAAAAAAAAAAAAAAAAAAAAAAAAAAAAAAAAAAAAAAAAAAAAAAAAAAAAAAAAA
>CM022882.1:21079495-21090511 GCA_012654025.1 Pachypsylla venusta
AACACTAATGTGTTGCTGAATGTTATCCCATTCAAAACGCTAATGTGTTGCTGAATGCTATCTTATTCAAAACGTTAATGAGATGCTGAATTGCTGAATGCTATTTCATTCAAATTTTCTAAAATAAAATTAGGTACCTTTGTAAAAAAATTGTGTACATTTATATTTTAACTAAATGATAATAACTCAACTGGTATCGCGCCCCCCTTAGCTTGCCTTCACGCCCCCCAGTTTAGGAACCTCTGCTCTAGACAAATATTTTTACTCTGAAGAAATTTAGAACAAAGCGGAATTCAATAAAACCCCTTCGTATTATTTTAAATAACAATGCAATGTGCAAAACCCTTATTTACTTTTTTTTTTTTATTTGGCTTAACGTCTCTTTAAACATCTATTGATCATTCAAGACGGGAGTTTTACCCTCCATTTTTGGATTATACGTTTCAAGGTACGTAGAATCGAAAAATCGAATAAAAAAAAATCCGTTTGTCCGCCGTGATGGGCACTTTTGCCACTTATAGCGTTGACCGATTTGGATGAAATTTGGTATATAGGTCCCATATGGGCTCTAACTGTGCCCCGATTTTAGATGCAATCGAATATACCCTTGGCGATTTTTGGCGCTTTTTAGCGGTTTTCAGTATTGCTGTCTAAAAGGAGAATGGTAAGAGCTAGAGATTTGAAATTTTGTATGTATGTCATATTTGGGGTCTCAGTTAGCTCCGAAACTTTTGGGTTCAATCAAATATACCGCTGGTGGTTCTTACCGCTTTAAAGCGGTTTTCATTAATCCGGTCTAAAAAGAGAATCGTAAGAGCCAGAGAATACAAATTTAGTAGGTATGTCAAATAGTCAATTCACTTAGTTGATGTGAAAAGGCGTGTATGCGCTTCTTCTTGGCAACAAATAATTCGATTATCAGATGTTAATGTTTACGAAATATACCAACATTTATGATTGCTGTACAAGCTGAAAGGTCGCACTATATTTTAAAATCAGTGTCCTGCATTAGTTATTGTCCATATTAGCCCACTATCGCTAAAATTCTGATTTGTTTTTGTTTTTTTTTTAAATTTCAATTTGATTTATTTATTTTTCAGAAGAAAACATGAAGAAAAAAAAAACATGAAAATGATAATTTTCTCACAGGGCCTTTTAGGAAATCCCAGAACTGGGGGGATTTCCCACATTTCCAGTCGGGCCTCAAGTCCCCCTATCCACAGGGGTCTACGAATAGTGTCTCTTTTTGTTTCAGGGTAAGGCATTAGACAAAGCTATTTACTTCATGCCATGGTATGAACAAACTAAAGAATTCAGAAAAATATTTTTGTTAATGAACGAAATGTCCAAGAGGAAAATCACACTCAATCCATACATGATCAAAGATATTGGTCTGCCTTTATTCAGGTAAGGTGTCATTGTTCTGGTGATGATGGTCTCACACTCAATCGATACATGATCAAAAACATTGGTCTGCCTTTATTGGTTCAGGTAAGGTGTTATTGTTCTGGTGATGATGGTCTCACACTCAATCCATACATGATCAAAGATAATGGTCTGCCTCTATTGGTTCAGGTTGGGTGTCACGGTTCTGGTGAACATGGCCAAAAACATTGGTCTGCCTTCCTTGGTTCAGGTAAGGAGTCACGGTTCTGGTGAACATGACCAGAGACATTGGTCTGCCTTCATTTGTTCAGGTAAGGTGTCACGGTTCTGGTGAACATGACCAGAGACATTGCTTTGCCTTTATTGGTCCAGGAAATGTGTCATTGGTCATGTCATGTTCTGGTGAACATTACCAAAGACATTGCTCTCCCTTTATTGGTTCAGGTAAGGTGTCACGGTTCTGGTGAACATGACCAAAGATATTGGTCTGCCTTTATTGGTTCAGGTAAGGTTTCACGGTTCTGGTGAACATATGACCAAAGATATTGGTCTGCCTTTATTGGTTCAGGTAAGGTGTCGTCTTGTGACTATCATGTTGATGTAGCCACAGACGACAAATTATCGAATGAGGTAGAAATTGTTTTGTTTATTTTTTAATATTTTTTTTTTGTTTTCAATATTTTTTTTTGTTTAGGTAGTCAAAACTATATTCTCTCTGTACAACGTAATCTCAGCGACTGTCAATAAATAAGCTTCCAAAGACGTCAGATCAACATCATTTGATGGCTATGGTATACAATACATCTAGTCAAGCAAGATTCATCGCCGCCTTGCATTCGTCAAACTGTGAAATCATCCTGCCAGTGTGATATGCAAAATCTAGTGAAACAACCGACAGATAATATTCAACTCAAATCCAATGAAACAAGCGACAGGCAATATTCAACNATATTTATTTTTTTTTTTTAATTCGAAAAAATCTCTTACCCTATTTTTTCACGAAGTTTTCAAATGAGTTAATTTTACTCTGCACTCTCAGAATGGATTGATTTGTTGAGGCGTCGCGGCAGTAGAACAACATGACGCATCGTATAGTCAATAAGTGAGCACAAAATATTGGCTACTATTTTCAGTAAAGCTACTTTTCATGTCAAAGTGCCCATAGGTGGTACACCCACCCTATGTGAATGACAGTTTCGGCCCATAATCAGACCCTATGATATTTCACAAAAAAAATCGGTCATTGGAAAAAGTTTCGTTCATGCCTTTATCCCAAAGGTTCATTTTTGGAAAAATATTTTATTATTTCAGGTTGTCAGTGTGCGTATCAAGGAGGAAGTTCAAGTTATCAGGATGCTATGAGTAATATTCACGCTGATGGTAAGTGATCTTATGAAGGTTCNACAACCGACAGATAATATTCAACTCAAATCCAGTTAAACAACCGACAGATAATATTCAACTCAAATCCAGTCAAACAAGATGATCAAGTATGCGTCAGTCTGCAGACACCTTTATGTATATTCACACAAACATAGTCACTGACATCACAGCTAGATTTAAACAAAATCGGGCACTGGACACACATCCACCGCCTATGTCAACCTAATCGGGCACTGGACACACATTCACCACCCATATCAACCAAATCGGGCACTGGACACACATCCACCGCCTATATCAACCTAATCGGGTACTGGACATACATCCATCACCTATATCAACCAAATCGGGCACTGGACACACACCCCACCGCCTATATCAACCTAATCGGGCACTGGACACACATCCATCACCTGTATCAACCAAATCGGACACTGGACACACATCCATCACCTATAAAAACCAAATCGGGCACTGGACACACATCCACCGCCTATATCAACCTAATCGGGCACTGGACACACATCCATCACCTATATCAACCAAATCGGGCACTAAACACACACCCCACCGCCTATATCAACATAATCGAGCACTGGACACACATCCACCGCCTATATCAACCAAACCGGACACACATTAACCACTTATAACGCGGTGTTGTAAACAGTAGGGTGTGAGATCAAACCCAGCCAACCCATGGAATTTCATCCTCATGAATTTGAGATATTGAACGACATGGAATGGGCCGGGATTATCAACATCTAGTTCGGTGTCCCCAGAGTAGCATAATATGCTACCTAACCGTTCCACCACCATCACTTTCCGTGATGGACACTGAAAGTAACTATTGAGGTGCTAGGCGGCGCTTATAAATATTTCTTATTTAGAATAAATAAAAATTATACTGACGACCATCAGTATCATTAAGAGAAGTAGAATTTTTTTCGTAGATAATTTGAAATCAATTTTAAGCTTTAAAAAAAAAAAAAAAAAAAAAAAAAATGTTTATATAAAAATAAGAAGTAATATTGTAAATAATATTTATGTATATATCAATTAAAACTATACTTAAATCATGTAAATAATACTTATAGAAACAAAATAAGATGACCCCTCTAACAACATCAATTAGAATTCTCTCTACCATCACAATTGAAATCAGTGCGTACGGATTCATCCGTATTTGTACGGAAATTCTGACCTGGGTACGGCATACGGATAGAAGTCTAATCCGTACGCGAAATGTACGGAAATATAAGGAATTTGGGCGGCAACACTGAAATACGGTTTCATTTTTTTTTTTGTTCATTGGTGGCAGGCTTATTTTCCAAGGCGGCAGGTATCGTTGCTGATGCTTGTAATTAACCTCGCTCTGGGCTTGCCCCATGCGGGTTGTGCAAAAACTGTCTAATAACACTTATAACATCTTCATAAATAGTTGGGTTATGCAATTTTCAGTATTTTAAGGCATGTAGGGAAATGTCATCAAAAATACGGAAATTTTTACTGTTGGGTACGGAACTGCTCACTTGAGTTCCGAACATCACTGGTTAGTATACTTGAGAATGTCAGACGAAAGCGCTCGTGACTCGCCTTATTATTTGTAGTTGATATACAATATTTTATTGAAATTTATAATGCAAGATTGATCAAACGAAGTGAACACTTAGGAGTTTAGATTTTGGGCCCTATTTTGGTTCACTTGGGATCAACAGTTGGCCATTTTAAGTGAAATTTACAGTTCTTGAAACTACAACCACTAAAGGCCAGCTCTATCCTCCGATAGATCAATAACTTAACAAGCATTAAATTCAAAGAATTAGATGATTATTTTTTGGACCCTACTAGGGTGGCTAAAAAACTGAAGTATCCGTTTACGATACGTCCAACTTCAGTGATCTAACGGAAACTTATGTATCGGGCTAGCACAAGATTTATAAGGCCTCACGTTCACAGAGAGCGGAAAGCTGTGAAAAGTTGCAAAATCAAATAAGTCCAAATTCGCACGAACGATCCAACACGTAGTGCGGTATGTGACTGCGTCCTCTGGACCGGTTCGTTTCTCGGTTTTCGTCCAAACAGATGCGGAGTGCAAACCGATTCCATTCTGTGGGGACTTAGTTGAGGAAAGTGAGAGTAAAAATGGACTGTGAAAAGATAATTTTGCGGTTCTAGACAGATACTATTAATTTTTTTTGGAGCAAGTTACAAACCTAAAATGTGCTTCAATATAATTTAAAAAGTCTTTTTAAACGTTTTAGGGGTGGAGATGAATTAATTCACTTTAATTTTATTTTGAAAAAAACAAAAACAAAAAAAAAAAACTTTTTCTTCCGTATTTATTGAAGTATTTGAATATATTGAACTGAGGCAGACATAGTTGTACCAACATGAAAAAAGTCCAGTGCATGTTTGTTTAATTCATCAATACAAGGGTTAAGATGAACGCCCCCCCCCCCCCTCCGAGAGGATAGAAAACGTTTCGATCGGCCATGCCTCGATTAAACTTGTTCTTCTCATAAAGCTCCCTAAAAACTCTTGCACCATTCGGAAAAGAACTAAAATAAATTAAATCGTACCTAGTNTTTTTTGATTTTTTTTTTTTTTTTTTTCATGTTACCTAACCTGTTAAATAAACAAACAAAAAAATCTCTACTTATTTTAAAAAAAAAAATCCGAATAAACATTTGATTTCTCGGAAGTTTCGTCGATTTTCAAACAATAAAATTGTTAATTAAACATTTAAAAGTGAGTTTTCTCGTATTTCCCACCATTTAATCGTGAAAATTAACCTTCTACTTTCAATTAATCTTATTTTAAGTTAGGTTAGTTGTTCAGAAAAAAATTAATAATATCTGTCTGGTCCCAATTTTGTTTGTACAAGAAATACCGTTCAGAAAAGCCATTGGTCTACTACGAATTCGGATGAATACTAACAAATAAGGCAATTGGCATTTGTCTGAATTCGTTGCATCGCAGTTCGCAGCCTCTAACGTATGTCTAAAGATATTCTGCTATAAAATATATATTATTCTAATATAGAGACAGTACATATCTTCATATTTGGCACAATCTGTATTAGAAACACACAAATTTATTTCACTCTCTCGGAAATAATATTTTTATTTTTTACTGAGAACTGTCTGACTGTGTGATGAATGACCAGAGAATATTCCAAGAAATGGAAATTTTGATAAGCGAACTAAGATAAGTCACTCGAGAGTTATCGCGGTACAAACAGCATTTTTAGTGTTTGTAACATCTAAGGTGAGAACAGCCTCAGTCACAATACTCACAATTTGAGTTGGTCTAGTGGTAAGATGCTCTGACTGGTAAAACTCAAGAGTTATCGCGGTACAAACAGGTGATTTTTAGTGTTTTGTAAAACTCGAGAGTTATCGCGGTACAAACAGGTGATTTTTAGTGTCTGTAACATCTAAGGTGAGAAAAGCTTCAGTCACAATACTCACAATTTGAGTTGGTGTAGTGGTAAGATGCTCTGACTGGTAAAACTCGAGAGTTATCGCGGTACAAATAGGTGATTTTTAGTGTTTGTAACATCTAAGGTGAGAACAGCCTCAGTCACAATACTCACAATTTGTGATTGGTGTAGTTGGACACTGATACGCCCAAACCTAGAGTTTGCAGTATTTGACTATCATTCCATATTAACATAATCCGACAATGATACCCCCAAACCTAGAGCTTGCAGTATTTGAGTATCCTTCCATATTATCTTAATCCGACACTGATACCGCCAAACCTAGAGTATGCAGTATTTGAGTATCCTTCCATATTAACTTATATTCAACTCAAATCCAGTCAAACAACCGACAGATAATATTCAACTGAAATCCAATCAAACAAGCGACAGATAATATTCAACTGAAATCCAATCAAACAAGCGACAGGCAATATTCAACTCAAATCCAGTCAAACAACCGACAGATAATATTCAACTCAAATCCAATCAAACAAGCGACAGATAATATTCAACTGAAATCCAATTTCTACCTTCGAAATATTGGTCAGAATGGATGAAAAAAAAAGTCGCAGTTTGAATAGTGATGGGTTGGTGATGTTCTAACAGGTAAATAGTAGAACGTGGGTTCAAACCCAGTCAACCCATGGAATTTCATCCTCATGAATTTGATATATTTACCACTATTGGAGGACATGGAAGGGGTCGGGATTATCAACATCCAGTCCGGCGTACTCAGAGTAGCATAATATGCTATCCAACCCATGACCCATTACGACCGGGTTCATCTTAAAATTCCAATCTGTTCTCGAGATATTGGAATGGTTTGCAAACTCGGCAACACTCTACAAGACTCTTTATTTACCACACGGCACTGACACTCTATAGCTACACACTCAGCACCTATCCTACGCCACTGACAGTGTTACGTATAATGTGGCCAATGTATAATTAACAAAATTTAGAGCATTCATCATTAAAACAACTCAGCACTTATCCTACGCCACTTATAGTGTTAAGTATAATGTGACCAATGTATAATTAATATAATTTAGAGCATTCATCATTAAAACAACTCAGCACCTATCCTACGCCACTGACAGTGTTACGTATAATGTGACCAATGTATAATTAACAAAATTTAGAGCATTCATCATTAAAACAACTCAGCACCTATCCTACGTCACTGACAGTGTTAAGTATAATGTGACCAATGTACAATTAATATAATTTAGAGCATTCATCATTAAAACAACTCAGCACCTATCCTACGTCACTGACAGTGTTAAGTATAATATGACCAATGTATAATTAATATAATTTAGAGACTTCCATATTATCTTAATCCGACACTGATACCCCCAAACCTAGAGTATGCTGTATGTGAGTATCCTTCCATATTATCTTAATCCGACACTGATACCCCAAAACCTAGAGCAGGGGTTCTCAACCTTCACAATACCAAGTACCACTTGGTATTTCTTCGGATTTTTGAAGTACCACCACCCTGGGGGAGGGGCTTGTATAAGAAAAGCAAAAAAAAAAAAAAGCATTAACTGAGACCATAATTCCACAAAGAATCTGAAGATAAAAAATTATCATGCAAAGGTACCTGATAAGATGGAAAACAGAGTGGCAGAGTGAGTAGAAAGGTGGGGGGTTTGAACCCACTTCCTCCTGTTCCGATGAGATTACGTACTACCTACTCTTATCAGAAACTATTACTTCAATATCAGGCTGAATATTACTGTTTTTACGCGAATGTCATGAGACACATCTAATTTACTCCTATACTTGTTTTTCGAGTACAACATTTGAGAAAATCCAGATTCGCACATATACCTATGTGATAACAAAGGTAATAGGGCTTTCTTGTGGAGACTTGGATATTTGATTTTCATCCAAAAATCAACTAAAGTACTACAACTGTTGAACATATCTTTCACGGTGCTGTAACAAAATACGATTCTTTATATCTTCGTCAGCAACGCCTGCATCAGAGTTTTCTGCGAACGGATTTCTAATTCACTCTGAGTCACTCGTATTATTAGGTGGGATTTTTTTTTTTTTTTTTTTTTTTTTTTTTTTTTTTTTTTTTTNTTTTTTTTTAAATTAATGCCTACATTTATTTTATGATATTTTGTGTACAACTGAAAATGGCTTCGCGTACCACCAGAAATGGGCCCGAGTACCACTGGTGGCCGGTGGTACGCGTACCACCGTTTGAGAACACATGACCTAGAGTATGGAGTATTTGAGTATCCTTCCATTTTAATTTATTTTTTTTGTTTACAAAGATTCCAATTCAAGGAATGTAAACAAGGAGTCTAATTGAGAACAGTTACTAATTATCTTCATAGTTCATAGGCAATGAATTTACTGTAGGGATTTTCAACTCACTTAGGTGAGTCGACATGACTCGATCGACTCACAAATATGATTCGACTCAATATGGGAGAACTAATTGCCACACCCTGTATTTCACTCTCGGGTGTACATCGATTTATGTTTCACCCTGTATAGTATGAGAGAAATAAAAAGATCATTGTTTGAAAACCGATAAAAAAATTGTCAAATATTAGACCAAAAAAACTCGATTTAAACTCGAAACATTAAATCATGTAGTATTATTTGATATAGGGATGGGATTTTCGACTCACTTAGGTGAGTCGATCTCGACTCGCATCGAGTGACAATTTTCAAAAACGCCTTATTTTGATCGGAAAGACATAATAAATCCAATTGACAAAAGGGGCATCTACCAAATAAACGTCCCCAAATTCGGTGAATACATTAAAATGACATCACAATTAATCGTCACCAGAATAAAAGAACATTTTCCTTCAGTAAACAACAAACACCCGGAAAAATATTTCTCCCTTTATTATCTTTATCAGTCAACAAAAAAAAAGCTACTCGTATGTCGACTCTTTGAAGAGTCGACTCATTTCAAAGAAATGATTCGATCCGTGAGTGAGTCGAGCAATGAGTCGACTCATTACTCGACTCGTGAATGACTAACCCATCCCCAGAATTTAGTATGACACGAATTGCATTCCGAATAGAAGGCATATTTTTGGGGAATACAAGATCTTTCTCCGGCTCTTCTTTAAAGAGAAGTTGAACTATAAAAGATATTACTGGAAGATATTTGGGGGTGACCTCCACACAGCCCGAGTCCACCTGAGCTGATGGTGTTAAAATCAGCTTCGTTCTAATTAAGGAGCGCGGCAGCGCTCCACCCCGCCAAGTCAAAATAAAGCGGTAGCTACCAAGAGTATATTATACGCCACAGCTTACATTGCCGATTTCAGGTACTTCCAGAGGAAAAACTACACACCTCAGGATAAAAATGATTATTTCCTACGTATGGGGCGAACTTAGAGACGAAGTATATGAAGTTTCAACAAAATCTCTCAAGTCAAATCGTCTGCTGCTGCTGCTTCTTCTTTGATGTTGACGCACCTACAACGAAAACTACAGAACCGATTTTAATGAACGATAGCTCATTTTTTTTCTCGCGAGTAGCAGATGTGCCTTTTGTTACTTATATTGTCCTTCAGTTGATCCTTCGGTCCCAAATTTCCCAAAACCTTCAAAATTGAGGGTATTTATTTGATGCACATGTTATGTATTTTCCGAACTAATGAACCGATATGGGCGTATGAGGTGTCATTTTAATCACCAAGTCAAGCAGAGTTTCATAATTAGTACCAAAATGTACAAGGTGTAATTTATCTCATTTACAGGGTGTTATACCACACAAATAAATTGTTAACAAGTTCATATTTTTCTTTAGTTAGGATTTCCTCGCATGATACATAATGTAATCTCCCCAAAATACCACAAAATTATACCGGGTGTAACATATTGATTCATGATAGATTGATTTTCATCAATTTTGACTAAAAAATTTCCTTCGTGAATCTGACTAGAAAATGCTTAGCGCTCTCAAGGAAATCATTGTGTGATACTTGGTTCCGCCGTTAGGCGCCGCCATAGGTACCTGGAGTACATTTTGAAATTTACTGATAACTTTATGTGTATTATTGAAAGAATACACATTCTGATCATTATTAAACGTAACAAATTAATGAACCGCTAAAGTAGAACACAGGAACAGAGTGGTCCCTATCTCTTAGTGGTTAAACGGACCGAGGTACCCCACCAAGACTGCGTGTTGGTGAAGAGAGTGAGGAAATCAAACTAAAATTCTGAAATCGTTTGGGGTGGGGTCGGAATTTAATGTCAGTAGGTATTTCGAAGAACGGAAGAGTGGATAGCGGGGCCCAAAATAGATTTCATATCTTTTTTGGGGTGATGACTTGGCGGGGAATTTTTATAGCACGCAGTGGTATTTTTGGGGGATTTATTTCTACATTCCATCCTCTACATCAATTCATTCCTAAGACAAAGGTCTACCCGGTATGGAGGACTACTGCAAACCAGTTGTTTAACTGTCGACTTTTGAAGTAAACCAGGAAAAATGGAAGACTTTATCGTTTGTGTGGTAGCGGTGTTTTTCTCCAAATCATCTGTTCACGAGTTGTTTATTGTGTGCCCAATGTTGAACGTGTTAGGAACCCCTAGAGTTGAAGAGGCTTGCTATTACTGATGACTTCATTCAACAACATTGTATTGTGGTCGGCCAATGTTGAACGTGTTAGGAACCCCTAGAGTGGAAGAGGCTTGCTATTACTGATGACTTTCATACAACAACATTGTATTGTGGTCGGCCAATGTTGAACGTGTTAGGAACCCCT
>CM022882.1:21095968-21132235 GCA_012654025.1 Pachypsylla venusta
GAGTCTTCGCTCCCAATATTAGGAATACACATGAGTGTCTGTGTGTTAGTAGACTCTCGCCTGAAAGATTACATGATCGAGTACAGGCAAGGGGTGAAAAATAAATTACATTTTGCGACTAAAGGTGGTATCGCATTGTCATGATTCCAATTTTGGTTTATTACTTTCAATAATGAACCTTTGGAATCTTCAGGAAAAAAAATACCACCCCCTCGAAATTTGATATTATACGTTTCAAGGTACCTACGTAGAATCCAAAAATCAAATAAAAAGAAATCCGTTTGTCCGCCGTGCCGTTCGTACGCCATGATAGGCACTTTTGTCACTTGGCGTTGACCGATTTGGATGAAATTTGGTATATAGGTCTTATCTGGGCTCTAATTGCGTCAACAAACTTTTGGGTGCAATCAAATTAGCGATTTTTGCCACTTTTACTTTTACGGTTTACAGTATTGCTGTCTAAAAGGAGATGAAATTTGGTATGGACATTCATTGTGTTTGTTTTTTATGCCACGATAACTCTTGAACGACTTATCCGAATTCGTTGAAATTTGGTATGGACATTCATTGTGTTTGTTTATTTATATCACGATAACTCTCGAACGTCTTATCCGAATTCGATGAACCTTGGTATGGACATTCATTGTGTTTGTCTTTTTTTACCACAATAACTCTTGAACGCCTTATCCGATATTGACATTCATTATAAAATTTGATATTGACCTTCATTATATTTGATAAATTTGATATTGACATTCATTATATTTGATAAATTTGATATTGACATTCATTATATCCATAGAATTAGCTGGTTAGACCCTATTCGACAAACCATATGCCTGACATTTTGAGTGAGTGAGGTCTACAGTTTAGAGAACTATGTACCTACTAGTAAAAAAAAAACTAACGTATTTTTTCTTAATTTTCAATAATGACCCATCGACCTCAAATTTGTATATTCTACGTTTCAAAATGCGCAAAATCATATATCGAACAAAAAATGCGTTCGAGGTTCTTCTGTCACTCATTGGCGAAATGGTAAGTAGGTTCTATTTGGGAACTAGTATATTCTCGACATTACTTTTAGTCGAATCCAGGGAGTTCCCTTCAAGAAAACAGAATTCTAATAAGACTGTTGCTGATTTACAAAAGCTGACTGTCATATTTTTCTTAACGATAATGATGAGTATTGGTGGCTTGAGATGAAATTGATATTTGACAGACTGATAAATATTCGGAAATTTGTTTAACAAATTCTCAATTTTCCCAATCTCACTTATGAATAAAACTCTACTCTTGTCATAATCACAACCTAACAGTACTGCCCATTACGCTTAATGCATTAATTTGTGACGTAAAAGAAGTTCTTGACTTAGATTTATTCAATATTTACACTATATCAAAGGGTTAGTGAATTGATTGAAACGGAGGATCTTTGGTATATTCGTATACATTACTTAACCTGAGATAAACAAAAGTTGGTGGCATTTGTCATCACTGTTATCAGTAGACGATTGAATAATTCTGAGGGACTACTATGTTTCAAAATTGCATACCAGAAATACTCATTTAAAGCCGGCTTGCCGAACGAGCAATTCATGTGCTGTGTTATTAAGGTCATATTCAGATAACATCGTGAGCACTAATTAATAAGACTTATCAGTTAACTTAGTGGTGCCTAATGTAAAATTAGCGCAGTTGATCATAGCGTCAAATTGGTAATCCAGGAGTGACCAGGAGTCGCGGGTTCGAGACCCAGTCGGGGTATGGTATATTATTCTCTACATGAGATTTTGACACCATAATAATAAGACAGGCTTACTGCTGACAGAACAAGACCCTTAAAGGACTTAGTAAGGCACTATAAAAGTCTATTATTATTATTATAACAAACGAATTGTATTTATGTTGACGTAAGAAAAATCATTACAATGATAGAAATAATTGATTTTTTACTAGCAATGGTACGTCGTTTCATCATTGAGCGCTATAGTGAATTATTACCGTTACTTATATATTTTTTTATACGCAACACCGAGAAGGTGTTTTTTATTTCTTATTCTTTTATATTTAATAAAATGTATTTTCTAACACCTTATCAATTCCCTTAGAGTAATTTTGATTCCACGATCATCATTTATTTAATGAATTTGTTAAATCCCCAATAAAACTACCTGCATAAACAAAATGAAAAAGTTGAATACTGTGTGTGTTGCTGTGCCAAATATTCAATTAGGTAGGATTATGGTGGCCCAACAGGTCTATATTATTACCTACAGCCTGCATACCAAAAAAGGAGGTGAAAGCGTGTGTTACTATTTGACCGATAAAAGTACTGTAGACTTTAATCTACAGATAAAACCTTTGTGATCACAATACAGAATAACGGATACTTAAGAAGACCAGAGAGTACGTTTCGTATTCCTTAAGCATGGCTTTTCCGACAGTAAAGGCAGAGTACCATATCACTGATATCTTTCATTAAGGTGTCTAGTAATAGATAATAAAATCTTACCTAAATCATCCATAGTTTAAGATTTTTGTCTTCTTTGTGAATTGAACACTAAACACTTGATTATTTAAAGGATAAACAGAAACACTATTAATCAAATTAATTAAATACACACACACAAAAAAAATCGTAGGTATTTCGTCTCAAAAAACTTTTCGATTTATCAGAAAAACAACTTGAACTGCTACTTTTTTGAAATGATAAATTTTCTTATCTGAGCATGCGTATGTATCTTTACACCTGTCAGAAAGATATTTTTTATCAACGCTCGTAGAAGAACAGATATTATTTAGGTCTGAAACCAAGTAGTTGGTTGTGCCTTGGTAAAATTAACTTTAAATTAATAATATTTGGTGAGCTTTGCTAAATTTTAAATAAAATGGACATGGACATGTCCTGATAATAGTTTTATGAACACAATTTCTACGGAAATTTTGGAAATTTGTTAGATTATAGTTTGTGACCTGAATAATATTTGATCTTCTAAAACTTTATTTTTAAAATAATAACGCGGTAAATTTTGAATTTTAGTATTTACATTTTTACATAATTATTATAAAAGAAATTTTATTTAATGTGGAATATTGATTTAAATGTAAAAGTCAATAATATTTCTTTAATAAATCGTTTAAGAAGTTCTGATTTTATTTAGATTAACGTCTATGCTCTATTAAAATGGGTAAAAAACAGCATCAGTCAGATAAGTTGTAAGTATTTCTGCACTACAATTTGAATGGTTTAATTGTTTACTGATAACAGAGATATCAAATCACACAACTCTTTTGTTTGTCTCAGGCTTATTAAATAAGAATTAAATCTGTTGGTATACATTTAGTATACCAATTTACCAGATGTTTCGTTTAAGTATATTCAGACATTATTTGATATTACCTGATTATTGAATAAATCAGGGGACAAATAATGTCCAAAGTTCACCTTGAGAACTTTTTGTACGTCGCAAATCATGCACAAGCAAATCCAATCTTACTAAGTAGTAAGATTGAAAAGTTCTTGAAACTTATCCAGATTATGTGCCCCTCTTTCTCAATCTTAACCTATCTGAATCGTTGATTGCAGAAAGGAGTTATGTCCACAAAATTAAACTTTTGGAAAAGAAAAACCTTATAACCCAAAATGGAAAAAATGTAGAGAAAAAAGTTAAACTAAAAAAAAATACTTCTATATTTCCTAAAAACTATGGAGCCTCTCAAAATTTTAATACTAATAAAATTTTACGTTTAAAAATTAATTTTCCTTTAAAAAAAAAAAAACATTTTAAAAATTTATGGACATGACACTTTCTGAAATCAGAGGTTAACCTGTATCAAATATCTTTTTTTGAGCCACCAGAAGCCATCATTGATAAGAAAACATTGTACTGACAAAGACTACCTTTGTCAGCCTGCTTGTCAGCAGTAAGATGCCTGTAGGAATATCTTTATAGTTATTGGAAATTGACTCACCATCTCGGAACACAAGACTGCAATAGCAACAAATGTAGAATAAATTAACAGAAAATCAGAATAACTGGAACGCATTGGTGTTTGAACAGACTGAAATCAAACTTTCCCTGACTGAACTCCGACAATATAAATAATTATTATCTTTGGATTTTCTTTTCACAATTTAATTTTAGTTGGACAAAATTTATTTGCAATTTGAAATCCGACTGAGAGTCATTTTATATATTGTTGGTGTCTTGATGCGGCCCATTATTTACTACGAGTATTAATCTTAAACATTAGTTTAGAAATGAATGAAAACTTAAAATTAAACTAAACTAAAAATGAAAAATCTTCCAGACCCCTGTCAAGTCAATGGTATACTTAATTAAAACTTCATAATCAATCAATCAGCAGTGGCATCATCGTGTCCAATGGTAGCCAGATGTATGAGAATACAGCTCTAAATAAGTTATTATTTACTGCTAAATATTGTCACCATACATTTAATCTTGAAGCCTAATAATTGATATTAGTAAATATTCATATTTTCTGTTACGGGTGATGTGATGGAATAATTAGTTGTTGTAACGCTTATAACATGTGTCGTTTTCTTTTATTTTTATTTATGTGATGAGAAGACGGAAATTGGAATGTCCTTAAAGACGCTATTTGGTTGATCCAAATTCTGTTTAAAAACTTTATTTTTTTATGTTTATTATTTCAGATATCTGACTTACACAGAATGGACAACTTTATATGGTGGAAAAAAAGCTGGTCCAGAAAAATCTGACTTCAGACGTTTACCTTTCGATCATTGTTGTGTTAGTTTACAACCATACAAACATCCTTATTGTGATAAAGATGGAAATATTTTTGAATTAGAAGCATTAATGGGATATTTAAAACAGTACAAACATAATCCTGTTACTGGAAAGGTAATGTAGATGAAAAAAATACAACAGAGGTAGTCCGTACATGAGTCGTATCGCTCTCATATTTTTTACGTGTAGTCTAAAAAGAAAAAATCCTCCATAGACATCTTTAACAAAAAGAACAAAGATGACCATGCAAAAATATACACTAGTAATTAAATGAGCTGTAGATCTCACTCAGTTAAAATGGTCATCATTAGGCCCCAAATGGTCCAATTGTAGCGGAGTCCCCCTTAAAATCAAATGTTCTTCGTATTTATATTGACGAAGTCACGCTAATCAAATTTTTCAAGAATTCGGACGACAGCCAGGTCGAAAACATTCGAAAGATTCAGACAGTGACAATTGACAATGCTGTGTAACACACATTAAAGAGTGGTACAACCTAATTAAAGACAGTCGCTTAGTGGTGGAAACTGGTCGACCATCAACATTCCAAGAAGACCATGTCTTGCACTTGGTTCAGCAGTTTTTGGCGAACAACCAGACGTCATATTTTCCTGATATGTCCCTGTGAAGTGGGTCCAAGATGGATTTACTCGTATTTAACAATTTAATTTTTATATTTTCAGCCTTTGGACATAAAGACTTTAATTAAATTAAATTTTCATAAAAACTCCAAAGGAGAGTATCATTGTCCTGTTTTGTACAAAGTATTTAGTAAACATTCTCATTTGGTTGTCATAGAAACTACTGGTAATGTATTTTCATACGAAGCTGTGGATCAATTAAATATTAAAACCAAAAGTTTCAAAGATCTTCTCACGGATGAACCTTTTCAAAGGAAACATATCATTACACTTCAAGACCCAAATGAGTTAAGCAAATTTAATTTGACCACATTTCATCATTTGAAAAATAACTTAAGGGTTCTTACTGATGGTAAGCTCATATTTTTATTGTACCTATTGGGAGGATATTTTTATGGGATAAAAGAGATATTTTGTCGCCTCAATAACAGAATATACAAAATAACACATAAATATATTGGAGGCTGACCTCACGGCCCGAGTCCACCTGAACTGATGGTGTAAAATTATGTTTTAAGCTACCACCCGTATTAACACATGTTGCATAACAAGAAATTATGCAAGGTGTTTTAGTACTGGAGAAAATCTTAGGGAACGCAACAGGAAACCACACTATCCAACATCGATTTTCTTAGGCATCTACAAAAATTGAATTTAACCAATATGGAAGACTGTGACAAACCAGTTATTTAAATAACTATTAACTTCATGATGATTATTGGATTAGCTTGGTAGCAGAGTGGATAAACGCTCAACTGGTAAGAAGGGGCAGGATTTTTTCCTCTTTTTTTCTAATCTATAACATCTGTGCTGAACATTCTATTTGTATTTTTCAATTTTTCGTTTGTTAACATGACAATTTTTTGCAACAATGTCCATCAAAAGTTGTAACCTACGAATAATAACGAAATTTTTATTAGATAATATGTTTTATTTTAACATCTTTAATGTTTTAGCGTCTTTAATGACTTTTGTAAAGTTTTTTGTATGAAGGATTATTTTAATTGTTTAATTTTCGTCTTCTGACTTTTTCAAAATAGATATGAAAATCTATTTTGAAAAAGTCAGAAGACGAAAATTGAACATATTTAAAATAATGAATTATAACGAAAGCATGTTTATTTTTTTTCAATTTAATTTTGAATTATTCTTGCAGAGGAAATTGAACAGTTGAAAGATCCTGAGAGTCGTTTGAAAACAATTACCAATGAAACTCGAGACATTTTGGACACTTTCAAGAAGGAATATAAACCCGCCGAAAATAAAGTGGAAGACAAAGTACGAGCTGATTCTATCAATGCCGCTCATTACTCCCAAGGTAAATATCTGTTTAAATGAATTAAATTGGGATACTATGTCAAGTAAAACCACAATAAAGGTTTAAAATACAAAATCTTGATTAAGGAACGATTTTAAATATTTCAATTTTCGTCGGATCGACTATTTCAATTTTCCTTTATTAAACCAAAGACATTCCTTTATTATAATTATTATTATTATTAAAAAAATCTCTTGAGTGGAAGGTAACCACTAGGCGAGTTTAATGCCTGAGGCATTTTCTACCACCTAATCCTTAGAGCTCTATTTTTATGTGGTTAAATACTCAAATTAATGAGGAAAAACTCCCACTTCTGCTGGGGATTGAACCCACGTCCTCCTGTTTTCCAGGCGAACGCTTAACCACTGAGCCATGGAGGCTATGAATCTGAGCTATGAATTGGCAGAATTTTTAACTTTTTATTCGTTCACAGGTGAAGTTGCGGCTTCTTTTACATCAACTGCAATGGTTCCTATTACTGAAAATCAAGCAGCTGTCATTGAAGAGGATGAAGTACGATATAACAGAATCAAAAAGAAGGGCTATGTACGTTTGGTTACCAGTTTGGGTCACATTAATCTTGAACTCTATTGTAACGTGTTTCCAAAGACGTGTGAAAATTTCATGAAATTATGTGAACAAGGATATTATGATGGAACCAAATTTCATAGATCTATTCGAAATTTTATGGTAAGATTTTTTTTCTTTTAATTTAGCTTAACGTCTCTTTAACATCTATTGGTCATTCAAGACGGGTGTTTTACCCTTCATTCGTTGGAAACTTGCAAACCAGCTACCCACATTTACCTCACCCAGTCTAGGTTGGGCCGGAAAAAAGAGCCAACGATACGTGGTGTTCCCAAGCGGTCACCCATCCAAGTACTGACCATGTCTGACGTTGCTTAACTTCAGTATCTGACTGGAACTGGTGTATTCAACGTGGTATGATCGAATTTTTATGATTTTTTTTTATGGATAAGAAAAGTCGTGTGATGTTCACACCAGATATTTTTAAAAGTTGAACGATTTGGTCTGTTTACCTAATTGTGTCCCGAAACTTTTGGGTGCAATCGAATACAACCTTGGCGGGTTTTGCTGCTTTTCACTAATCCTTTCCAAAGAGAGAATGGTAAGAGCTAGAGACCTGAAATTTGGTATGTATATCATATTTGGGGTTTCAGTAAGGTTAAAAACATTTAAATCCTCTCTAAAAAGAGAAAATGTTTAGTGCTCTCGAGGAAATAATTGTGTGTAACTTGGTTCAGGTACCCCACCAAGACTGCGTGTTGGTGAAGAGAGTGAGGAAATCAGACTGAAAGTCTGAAATCGTTTGGGGTGGGATCGGAATTTAAATTCATTAGGTATTTCGATGTAAGGAAGAGTGGATAGCGGGGCCCAAAATAGATTTCATATTTTTTTTTGGGATGATGACTTGGCGAGAAATTTTTATAGCACGCAGTGGTATTTTTGGGTAGATATATATCTATATATATAAAAGAGTATATAAATAAATAAATATATAAAAGTCTTTTTTTTTTTTTTTTTTTTTTCCAAATTTTCAGATCCAAGGCGGAGATCCCACAGGAAGTGGAACAGGTGGACAATCAATTTGGGGAAAACCTTTTGAAGATGAATTTAAACCCAACTATACTCACACAGGAAGAGGTGTTCTATCAATGGCCAATAGTGGACCCAATACAAATACGTCCCAATTGTAAGTTTCAGAGGTTAGATAGTAATTCGGATATCGGGTGTCCGGAAATTTTCCAATTTTAATTTCTAATCTTATTAATTAAACTCTGAATCGATATATTGCCTTATCTATATTGTTATATTATATCTTGCGATTCTTTTAATAATTTTAATTTATATTTCATAAAGTCTACAAACACCCTTAATAATTAATATTTCTTATTTGAATTTTTCTTTTCTTTTTTCAGCTTTATTACCTACAGATCTTGTAATCATTTAGATGGTAAACACACAATCTTTGGTAAATTAGTTGGTGGATTAGATACATTATCAGCAATAGAAAAAATTGAAGTCGACAATAAAGATCGACCAATTGAAGACATATTTATAGAAAGTACACATATATTTGTCAATCCTTACAAAGAAGTAGATGAGGAATTGATCAAAGAACGAAATGAGAAAAACGAGAAGACAAATACTGACAAAGAGAAAAAACTGATTGGAACTCATAACAAACAATTGAAATTGTTTAAGACGAGTTCCAGTATAGGAAAATATATTAATCCAGAAGTGATTGGAACAACGAGCAGTGCCGCCGTGACTGGCGGACCACCTAAAAAGAAAACAAAAGTTGAAACTTATGACTTTGGAAAATTTTCATCATGGTGAATTACATACACACTTTCAGCTCGGCGATTCTTAAAAGTGACTAAGTTTGCTGACAGGGTGTATTCAGCTCGGCGATTCTTAAAAGTTACTTTAAGTTTGCTGATACAGGGTGCACTCGGCGGCCGGGAGACCGAGGCGCTATCTGCCGGCGTGTAGGGGATATTATCTAGTTTCATTTGGTAGGTGGTAGGCTAAGGTACCTAGCGCTATCTCTAATTAAAAAGAGAAGATATCGCGTTCTGATTGTTAGCTATGTCCACAAAGCTACATAAAGCATTTTGTGTGATTTATTAAGGTCGCACTTAATTGCAGTGCAGATGTCATTTCGATAGCAAGTCCATATTGCCGTCGAATTCCCCGCTGCGCCATGACACTTTTTGCTAAAATCGATTCTACTATTGGCGGCTTTATTTGCTCGAGATTTGGGCTCTTAGAACTTTCAAACATGTATTGAAAATCTGTGCACGGATGAAAAAAAGCTCTCAAATTCAAATGACAAGCTGCGCCATGATGCTTTTAGCTAAATCGATTCTGCTCTTGGCGGCTTTATTCGCTCTAGATTTGGGCACTTAGAATTAGATCTTTTAAACATGTATTGAAAATCTGTGCGCGGATGAAAAAAAAACTCTCAAGTTCAAATGACAATCTCAGGGTGTTCACCGGTGTTGCAAGAGGTGCTACGATCCATCTGGAGCGATATGGCGTGGCATAGTAAATAATAGAAATAATGTTATCATAAATCATGAGAGAGAGTTTATTTTGTACAATAGAATTAAAGAAAGAACTTAAAAACGAAAAGAAAAACTAACATAACTGAAATAACTGCACGCACCATTCTAAAAAAAATGCACAGAGAAAAAAAGGAATGTTCTTTTTTCCCAATCTCTTTAGCATTTTATTTCTCTATTTTATAATATGATCCATACGATTTGGCCACCCGGCCTAGTTTATTTATCTTACGAGAGTCGTTCAATAAGTTCTTAGAAAATTCTAGAGACAGTGCTGTCACTATTTTAATATTAGTTCTCACTGAACTAATATTAAAATTTCGCTCATATCCAACAGGTATTTTTTTGATATTTTTTAAAATATAAAAGACACCAACAGTGGACTAATACTAAAATTTCACTCTGATATTTTTTATAATATAAAAGACACCAACAGTGGACTAATACTAAAATTTCACTCATATCCAACAGGTATTTTTTTGATATTTTTTAAAATATAAAAGACACCAAACTAATATTAAAATTTCACTCATATCCAACAGGTATTTTTTTGATATTTTTTAAAATATAAAAAACACCAACACTGGATTAATATTAACATTTCACTTATATCCAACAGGTATTTTTTTTTTCTTTGTTATTTTATAAAATATAAAAAACACCAACACTGGACTAATATTAAATTTCATTTATATCCAACAGGTATTTTTTTTTTTTTTGATATTTTTTTAAAATATAAAAAGCACGAACAAAAATTGCCATTAAGATAATGCGCGGGCTCACAGATTGACAATTCTTATGCGAAATTGATATTTGTTAGATTATTCACATCCCATTCACTAGATTTAGCTTACTCACTATTCCCAAGCTTCAAAAATGGTTCGAGGAAAACGAGTCGAGCTGAACAAAGAGCTTAGCGCCCATATGAGGCATCTTAGAAAGACCGCGAGTCTTTCTAAGATGCTTCAATTTGAAAGGTATAAGAAAGTTCGGGACACACTCGGATATGTGTATTTACCTCAATGGAGATTATGTTGAAAAAATAAAACAAAACTACCAAGAATCTATCTTTCTAAGGATTTATTGAATGACTCTCGTACAATACCTATAATATACCTTGCAAAAAAGATTCCCCTATTTAAAAAAATCACATTTTTGCCTGGACATGGCCATTAAAACATAAACCAAGCCTTAGTTACTGACGTAGTTCTTATGGAAATGTCTCTCAAATAATGTTAATTTTATTTTGCCAATATAGTTTGTTCTGCATTTCTCTACTGATTATGTCCGAATTTCCAGTTATGAAATATGAACTACGAGATTTTTTTCAAAAATATTTGAATTCCTAAAAAAAAAAAAAAAAAAAAAAAAAAAATCGTTTGGATTGAATAAATATTATTGGAGATTTTCAGTATTCTATTATTGTTTTAATTTATCTCTTTCATAATTTTAAAATCTAAAAATAAAATAAAAGAATTTAATTATCTAAGGGATCTCGTCTAATGGAACAATTTTTTTCGCCAATTCAGTAGCTTATTACCCTATTTTTTTACTACTTTTTGTCTTCCTTATCCTATAAAAAGAAAAGTATTGTAATGGGCTGAAATTCTCGATGTCGAGTTTTCAATGTCAAAACACGTTTAAGTCCCAAGAACCCAAATTTCGAGTTTCAGCCATTGGTCCATGTGCTTGTCTGTCCATAAACAATGATATCTCAAGAACGGAAAGTGCTAGAGACTTGAAATTTGGTATGTTTGTCTGTCACGTTTCTGCCTAGGAAGAAACACCAAACTTCTGGTTGAAATAGAATCTACCTTTGGCCGTTTTTACCACTTTTCAGCAGTTTTCAAATATCCGATTTAAAAGAAAGCGGTAAGAGCTACAGATTAAAATTCGGTATCTATTTATATTAATTTTATGCACGAAATACGGAACGACACTTTTTGTTTAAATCACATTTAGTCTACGTGTTTATTCGTTTACTAGCAGGGCTTTCACAAATCCCAGCTCAAAAGAAAACATAAAAATTTCTAATAAATTTTGTATAGACTACCAGGTAAATTGATGAGTCACGAGCGCTTTCGTTCGTCTGTTAAGACATCTTCTGGTGAAAGTTCATCAATGTACTTGTAGTCAATACAAAATATATTAGCAGTTTCCCCGAATCTACCAGGTTTTGAAAAAAAAAAAATAAACAGGATTTGAGTATATTACCTTAGATATTCAGCAACATCAGATAAACGGGTAATATTGAGGGTTTTTTTCTGCACCACCTGCAAACCTATATGTCAACTTGTGCCTGAATTAATATAAGTAAAAATAATAATTGCTTGACTATTATACTGTACAAATACCAAATTATAGTAAAAGTAATTCTAGGGAGGGAGGAGGAAGAGAGATAAATGTACTATATACCCAATTCTATGCTGGTCGTAAAAGGCAACTAAGGACGGGGTCGGAAACGATATTTTTCCATTACCCATGCAGAAAGCAAGGAGAAGCTACTGCATTATTGTTAATGATGCTTTAGTATCAACAACTCAAGGCGAGTTGTTGCAAACCAGCCCCACGTTTCTTAACCTATGATGATACTATATCTTAATATATAAATCAGAAAATTGTGTGTACCTATGTATGAGGGGTTGTCTGTTACAATACCACAGCCCAAACGGTAGCAGATAGCGAAAAATTGATGGGAATGGACCCCCCCAAAATTATGATCTACGATCCTAGGAAAATTATTAGAACTAAAATATGTCAAGCTGTTTTCAAGTTAAATTTATAGTTTATTCACCAAGGACAGTAACGGTCCGATATCTTAAAATTTGTCGCGACAACATATCAACTCAAAGCAAGAAAGTTTTAGGTGACCATTTAGTCCTTATTTTAGGACATTTTCTGCAAAGTTATATCCAGCCATTCCAGAATTACAGGTTCGAAACCGGGAACGGGTAAAATAAAATTTAGAAAATACTGATAGTCAGAATGGCCGTGCCTCTAAGACGCCTGGCAAAACGTTTAAATGTTGGGTTTTAAAGGTTTCGATATACAGGGTGCACACAAACCAATAACCCCCTCCCCCGAATTTTCATTGTCCTTGAAAAACAAAAATAGCAATATAAGAATCGTATCGATTCTTATATTGCTATTTTTGCACGGGCGAAACAGCTAGTGTACTATATACCCAAGTTTATGCCGGTCGTAAAAGGCGACTAATCGCGTCAGTAATTGCCTCGGTTGTGATTTAAACTCGCCATCACAATTTAAGTGTAGACGCATGATTTTTTTTTTAAAAAAAAAAGGAAGCGACTGCATTATTGTTAAGGATGCTTTAGTATCAACAACTCAAGGCGAGTTGTTGCACACCAGCCCCACGGTTCTTAACCTATGATGATGATACTATATAACGAACAACGGGATGGTATACATTTTAATCTTCCTTAATAATATATAATATAGTTAAAGTCATTTACTAACTAATTGTATTTATAAGAAACGTTGTCACAATGATAAAATTAATCAATTTTCAATTAATAAAGTAACCCGTTATTACTGAGGGCTCAAAACATCGACCCTCGGCACTAAGCCCCATCATACTCAGGGTGGTCGTCCTTTGGAAGCGACTAAAAGCTCACTCTACTACGAACAACTTCAACTCCAGGCCGATTTTAAACTTGTAGCCGCTCGTAGTTGCTTCCATTGGGCTAATTGGGTCGGTACATTCTTTTTTTTTAAAAAAAAAAAAAAAAAAAAAAAAAAAAATAATGTAAACAAAATTGGCGTTTAATAAACTTATCTTGCACAGTTATTATTCTTGTAAAATCTATCATTCCTCAAAAATACTCTATGTAATTTAAGTTTTCTAAGAAGCTAGGTTCTTGATTACTCCTGTCAAATTTTTAAAACTAATAATTCATATAAATAAAGAGATACAGTAGAGCGCCGATTATTCGAAAACCGATCACTCGAAAAGTCGCGTCGGTTAGCCGAAAAAATGAGCATCAAAGCTAAAACATAAAACAAACAAATTTGACTTTTTCTATTAAGGTTAGTTTTGTACTGTTTCAATCATTAAAATTTTCATTAAAAAGTGAGTACATAACTACACATTTATTTCTAAACTCCAATAACGTGTTTTATTTGAGTCCCAACCATTCCTCTACAGGGCCGCCAAGAGAAAATCCGGGCCCGGGACTCAAAAGTTACGGGCCGCTATACAAAAATCCATGAATCCTCAAAAGCAAATAACCTAAACATTAAATATATCAATGATGTATAATATAAACTAATGATGTTAAATTACTTCTATTAATAACAAATCATGATCAATGAATCAAATCAATAAAATTTTAAATAGTATAAACTAGGTAATCGAGGTGATAAAAGCTTTAATTTTTTTTAGCACCTTGGAATTCCGGGCGCCTCCAAAAAAAAACCCGGGCCCGGGGGGATTCTCACTTTCCTCTCGGTGGGCCTGTTCCTCTACAACTAAGGTTCGATTATTCGAACGCCCCCGCAATAATGTTTCCAGATAATCGGCGCTCTACTGTACTACATTAGAAAAAAATCATTTTTTTTCTGTACGATTACAAATTACAATTATAATTCTATCTTCTACATTAGAAGAGAAAATAATAATAATAAAAAAAATAATAATAAAACGGACATTATTCTCGACAAAAAAGTACGGTCGCTAAAAAATTCAAAATTTACATTGCGAGGCATGGTCGATAAAAATGTAACCCCTACCTTTCTACTTGGGGATAAAAAGGACGACTGCAAGGTTTAAGTTATGCTTTTACTCAGCAAACATTTGATTTGAAATTTTCCATTGAAATCTTATTTACCGCCCTGGATAATTCTTAGTATCACTTACTATCTACATACGTATTATAACAAAATTAATTTATCACGTATGAACCATTTTACCTTGGATGAGTTTTTTTTTTTTTGGGGGGGGGGGNGGGGGGGGGGGAAATTTTTCGATCTAATGAAGGTGTTGTTTCCAAATGGTTGGATATCGCTGGTATAGATAGTAGATAGTTTAATGAACTTATCTTGCTTAAGTTTTAATGTAAGGGTGAGGTTGCAATGCCAAAAGGGCCTTTTTCCTGGTCTTTTAATAAAATTCATAATTTTCTTGACTTTTGTTTGATTTCATCAACATCTTGGGTTCAAACCCGGCCCTGAAATTTCATTTTCAAATGGGTTTGTGAAGTAGTGGTAAAACACTCTAACCAACCAATGGGATTTTATCCTCATGAATTTAAGATTTTTAAGACTTGAATAACTGTCGGTGTAAAGAGACTTCTCAGTCCTATTGGCAAAGTATAAATAAAGTATATTGCTGATAATTTCTCGGCATTGAAACTCTTGCATTTTTCGAGGAATTTTTTTTTTTTTAGCGACCCACCTTAATGGCTGGAGTCAAAATCACAAAAATCTCGTGTGTTACTTTCCTCTAAAAGTAATTCTGTTGTAGGGAAGAAATCAAATTTGACCTCAATCTATACTTAGGTATAAAACACAAAGCCCAGTTGGTATACTGACTCACAGAGAATCAAAACGTATCTCCACGATTTAGTATGTAGGTATGTAATAAGAAAGGAAAAAAAATCTAAAGTTCATATACAGGGTGTCCCAAAAGTCCGAGATCACCTGATTATCTTTTGAACGGCTTTATGTGGAGTTTTGAAATTTTGCATGGTATTATATCCCAAATTAAACCACCTGATGGTGTGAACAATTTTTCAGAGGCGGATCCCATGTGGCCCCCAGGGGGTCCAACTTTTGTTTTTTAATTACGAACCCCCATCTTGTGATACATTTTCAGAAAGACAATAGAATTAAAAGTACTTTGCAAAAAAAATTACACGTCTAGCGTGTTTTGCTTCAAAATTGCTGCCATTTGAATTTTCCAAGATGCGACTTCCAAGAGTGTCTAAAACTACGCGAATCGAATTATTTGGAATGGGATATTAAATGATTGCATAGGACACCAATGTTGAGGAACCTGTTTATTAGACATAATTCGCCTAGTTTTAAACACTTCGCCTACTTTAAGAAATAATATAATACCATGCAAAATTTCAAAACTCCACATAGAGCCGTTCAAAAGATATTCAGGTGGTCTCAGAGTTTTGAGACACCCTGTATACTAAAAAATATCAAATTCAATGAATTTAATAGTCTAGTCCAGAGCGGAAATTTTCCGTTTCAAAAAAAGACATGGAGTTATGAAAGATCTGCTTGATAGAATACTAGCTGTTTGTCTGTGCTTCGCTGCAGTTACAAAATTCAACAACAATTTTGAGATTGCGACATTAAAGCTTCTCAAGTTAGGATTTTTGATGAAACCAAACCCCAGGGTGAGCACGACTCCTGTTTAGAAAATTCAATAGTTTATTCAAGGATATTACTTTTGGTACTACGGAGCACCTTCTTATTACATTTCAGCTTTCTCGCTCATCCCAAAGTGGTACTTCTCAATTCCGATTTTTTGGTGGTGAAAACCGTCCATAAATCGGAGAGAAANTTTTTTTTACAGCTATTATAATTTTTATACTATTTTTTTTCCAGTTTTAAATATTATTTGTCCAGGTATTATTTTTTTTTTACTATTTTTCAGGTATTGTAATGTGAAAAATAAAAACGAACATTTTAAAACACATTTTAAAAATAAGCAACGATGACAGGTGCAGACTTTGCAGAAAAGAAACGGAACACATTTGGCACGTGATCAGTGGTTGCGAACTCTTAACCCGTGAAGAGTACCTGATCCGCCATAATAAAATATGTCAATATATTCATTACAATATTTGTAAGAAATTCAAGTTCTCTGTGCCTGATAAAAGGTTCAAGCACGCACCCCAAGCTGTAACAACAAATGAAGAAATTGTAATTTTATATGATCAACCAATTCAAACTGACAGATCGATCTATCACAAAAGACCAGACATCGTGATCAAAGATGAAAGAAATAAAACATGTTCCCTGATTGATGTATCTGTCCCCAATGACACAAATATAATCTCAAAAGAAGGCGAAAAAAAAAACTAAAATATAAGGATCTGGCGATTGAAATACAGAGGATGTGGGGTATGAGATGTACCATCATGCCAGTAATACTCGGCGCCCTAGGTACAGTGCCCAGGACACTGCATTCCAACCTGAAAATGATCCCTGGATCATTTTCAGGTTGTACTAGCTGTTTTCCCGTGCTTCGCTACGGATACAAAATTCAACAACTCAGTTTTAGATTTTTGGTGGAACTGACCCCCAGAGTGAACACGGCTCCTATTTAGATAATTCAATATTTTACTCAAAGATATTACTTTTTGCACTGTGGAACACCTTCGTATAAAATTTCAGCTTTCTCTCTCATCCCGAAGTGATACTTCTTAACTATGGGTTTTTGGTGGAATCGACCCCCATAGTGAGCACCGCTCTTAGTTAGAAAATTCCATATTTTATTCAAGGATATGACTTTTTGTACTGCGGAACACCTTTGTATCAAATTTCAGCTTTCTCGCTCATCCCGAAGATGGTACTTCTCAATTCCGATTTTTTGGTGGTGAAAACCGTCCATAAATCGGATAGAAACCGGAAATTTTCAAATTTTATATTTTCTATGGGGTCCTTATATGCTATTTTGGAGGGGTCTATTCTCGGTCATTTTTCGTTATCTCTTTTAGTTTGCCCAGAAAAAAATTGCAAAAAGACCCGCTAAATAGCGTCACTTGCTCCCACTTGAACTGTCGATTGTTTCCTTTCTTATAACTCACCTACATACTAAAGAGAATTCTGCAATCCAAATTTCAAGTCTTTAGGTTTAGCCATCGTTGATTATCAGTCAATCAGTATACCAACTGGGCTTTGCGTTTTACAAGTATAGATAGAAAACGGCCGGAGTCCAATCTTTTTCCAAATAATAACTAGTTGTTGTCTGAACTGCAGATCTCACTCACTAAAAAAATCTCCACCATTTGACTCCGGAGAAGACGTTCGAAAAATAAAGTTATTGTGATACAAAAAAAAAAAAACAGAAGAAAAATTGTGGTGTTAAAACTAGACCTTACTCAGTCAAAGACATCTAGGAGTCATTGGAATCTAACGGTTAGCGCAACAAATCTTTGAAATCTCCGGGATATTGAGGGTATGTTTGTGCATGGCAAAATTGTCTTTTTCGGTACAGTCATATTTATCCCTAAAGCGCCGTCTGGTCCGGTCAAAACATGAGCGGGGAGGTGGTAAAGTTAAAACCCTTCAAAAAATATCAGATCTACCTATGAACATTCTGAACTGGATCAAAAAAAAAAAAAAAAATCCGGAATGATGNATAAAAACAAAAAAAAAAAAATCGGAATGATGAAGAGATCAAATCTGTAGTTTTAGTCTTTTGACTGTAAGAATACTAACCACGTATTGACGCGGTCATAGAGATGTTACCCAAAAGATGTAAATAATGCTCAAGTCAATGTTGAAAAAAATAAGAAACAGTGGATACCTATTTTCCTTCTCCATCCAGATTAGGCCACGAAATTTTGAAACCGCCCTCGCCGATATACTTTCCGGTCAAATTTGACCCCACCATAACAATAAAGGGTTAATCAAATTGATTTGAAATTGTAAGGGGCGAGATGATAGGGAGGGGAGAGGGGGACGTTATAATTTTATTTTGAAAAAAATAAATACTTTTTAATATTAAATTATTTTTGAATCCCTATTTGACATAAAATCACGTAGCGTACCGCTTCGTCCACAATCTCGCAATCCTATCATGCTCTTCTTTATTTTGTAAATATTGGGTTGCTATACTTCCTACGAGTGGATCAGCTGAAATCAGAAAATTGACAAAGTTTCAATCGAAATATTCTGGACAAGATGTTGTTGTTGCGCGACCCAGTGATATTCGGCGTACGGATTCATCCGTATTTGTACGGAAATTCTGACCTTGGTACGGCATACGGAAAGAAGTCTAATCCGTACGCGAAATGTACGGAAAACTAAGGAATCTGGTGTCTAGAGACTGGGACTTGAACCCAAACCGCCTAATTACAAGTCTACTGTGTTTACCATTCGGCCACTGAGGTTGGTATAATGGTTGACCAAAATGCGTTCTACTCATGCGCGCGCATGTGCGGAAACGTTTTTTCATCCGACTTACATTTACCATAATAGCGTAATCACGGAAAAAAAAATTCTTAACGAAAGAGACCACTAGAAACGTAGTATTGTCTTTTTCGTTAACGATTTTTTTCTCGTGGTAATACTCGCTAATATTTCGTGGAAACTTACAAGTTGTACAAAAACTGTCTAATAACACTTATAACATCTTCATGAATAGCTGGGTTATACAATTTGCAGTGTTCTAAAGCATGTACGGAAATGTCATCAAAAATACGGAATTTTTTTCTATTGGGTACGGAATTGCTCACTTGAGTTCCGAACATCACTGGCGCTACCCCCTAACTATCAAAATTTTCTCGACTCTAAATTCGACTTTACATATTATAAAGTCTCATTTCTAGATTCTTTTTCAAGAAATGGTAGAAACTCTCGAACTTCTTGTCCCATTTTAAGAGGTTACCGAAAAGATTGTGATGGCCCTTGGCTGGAATACTTGCGGAGGTAGAACCTGGATCCCACCATAACCATTTGACTGGTTATGGCTCCTTTCCTATCCTTGGAGCTTTTCAAAATCGTTCAAAAGTTAGGGGGGGGGGCGTTCATTTTGAGACATATTGTATATCCTAATGGAAGGTGTTATAGTTTGTGAGAACTACATTCCTTCAGAACTCCCCAATGATCCACTTTCAGAGGTTTTAGATCTGAGAACGACATCAGTGACCTGTTCCTTTCCTACTTTATTCTAATTTCTATCTATGGTGAAGCGCTTACTGACCAGCTATATAATCATTATTGAAAGTTTTTATTATTAGTTGTTCATTATTCAAAATTGGAAAAAATCTTATAAAACTTAATATAAAATTATATAAAACCTTACCTAAATGGTAATTGAAACACTCCATTACCTAGGAATTATTGGTAATACATATTTTTTTTGAGAGAGAAGAATACGCATTCCGAGAACCGCTAACCCAATTTCGAACAGTTTGGATTTTTCCGTCCACTCACAGACCGAGATCAGGCACTTGTTTCTTTTTTCCTATCCTGATCCTGTTTCCATCTCTTATTACATCGGTATTATTAATATTCCTTTTTTAGTGAGGTAGAAATATATTTTTTTAATATAAAGTGTCCGGCCGTTAATATTGCGTGTAGCAAAAATCCGAGACCACCTGAATATCTTTTGAACGGCTTTACGTGGAGTTTAGAACTTTTGCATGGTATTATATTCCAAATTAAACAACCTGGCCGCCATTTTAAAAACAAACACGCTAGACGTGTAAATTTGCACAGTACTTCTAATTCTATTGTCTGTCAGAAAATGTATCACAAGATAGGGGTTCGTATTTAAAAAACAAAAGTTGGACCCCCTGGAGGCCACATGGGACCCGCCCCTAAAAAATTGGTCACACTATCAGTTGGTTTAATTTGGGATATAAAACAATGCAAAATTTCAAAGCTCCTCATAAAGTCGTTCAAAAGATATTCAGGTGGTCTCCGACTTTTGGGACACGCAGTATATATAGTAAATAAATAATATCATTGTATTATAGATTCAAGATTTCCCTCACTTTCTTAACATTCCCAGTTAATATCCCTAACTTTTCCATGACATGTAACTTAACATACAAATAGCAGGACTGTGGACAGGAGTTTCCGACTTCTGTCCCAAATTTGGAAAAAAGACTCTGACTTCCAACTCGTTCTGTGAAAAATTAGAAAAACTCCGAGTTTCCAATAAAATGCTTACCTGGATTACAGTCTGTTAGTAGAGAACAGATGGACAGTAGGACCTTTGATATTGTCAATGCTGGCGACCAATTATCTTTCAATATATCAAGACATATCACACCTTGACTGTTAATATTACAGTGATAAATACGAGTTCTGAATGTCACCTAAAATATAAGTAAAAAAAAACACAAAAAGTTAGTTAATGTCCTCAGATAGTTGACTCTACATACGAGGGTAACCCAAGCACTCAATCAGATAGTTGACTCTACATACGAGGGTAACCCAAGCACTCAAATGTGTTTGGCCAAAGTCTTTGAATATCAGGTAAAAATGCCTAGAAATAAGTTTTTATGATCCCAAATAAGTAATTGAGTAAAAAATAGTGTTCCAACAAGATGGTTGTCCCGCCCACTTCGACCGTAGGGTTCGAGCTTTCTCAGACCAAAATTTTCAAAAAAAAAAAACTGGATAGGTTTTCTATAGTTCTTTATTAAAATCGCGTATGTACAGATTGGAAAAAAATGTTGGTTGGTTTCTAATGCTAGAAATTGACGACTGTGTCATTTTTCTTCTCACCTCCCAATATTTTCCGGTTATATTATTTTGATCTGAAAGGGATGGACAGACCAAAATATGTTCAGCATTCATGTCTGCTTGTTGGGTACATAATGGACAGATTGGAGAGTCTCTACAGTCTATTCTGTGGAGGTGCTGAGCTAGGCAGTCATGACCCGTCATAAGTCTTAGTTTGGCAACTGCTTCTTTACGTGGGAGATCAGGGATTATGTTTGGTTTTACTGTGAGGTCTTTCCATCTTTTCCTGCTTGGATTATCCATTGTTTGTGGTGTTTATGGCTTTGCAGTTTTATCAGCCGTTTAGCGGAGTGGAAAGGTAAGCGATGAAACAAAAATCCACTTTTGGAAAATTTTGGTTGTACGGGCTTTGTGAATTAGGTCGACGATACGACCATATTGCGTTTTAGCAACTGCCTTTTTTTCGGGATCCGCGGATAAGAATCGAATTTTCTCGACCAACTATACCAGACTATTGATAGACCTGCGCTCTGGTTTATAATAATTAAAATATAGATTCAAAGTTTCACTAACTACTGTAACGAGGAAGTAATAATAAAGTACCTTGGGAGGTTTAAATGGATATTCTGGTGAGAAATGTATATCCAAAAAGAAGACACCACCTTCATAAACGGAGCCTGGCGGTCCTAATATGGTTGATACCCACTCATAAAAATTATCGCCTTTAGGACCCGCACTACAATTTGGTGGAGGGTCCAATGTTATTTCAGCCAATTCTTTTTGTATTCTTTTGGCAGATGTGCTTAGTGCTTTTGACATTTTAGGATTAGGTTTGGTTTCTTTGACGTCTTTTGGAGCATCTGTTACTGTTGAAGAACCTCCACGACCTCTACCTGAGCCACTTGACCCGGCACTTGCCATCTATCTCTGAAACAAGAAGAAAAAAAAAATAACTCAAATTATTCAGGTGTTCCACTAATGTAGCCACCGAGGGGAGGAAGCCAGCTTCATTAGGCGACGGTCCTACGTCCGTGTAAATACGGAAAGTTTGGTTTTAGGAAGGGTATCCAGCCTTTAAAAAGCTCTGCTTCAAAATAAAGATGGAAGTATTCAGGAAATTGTAGATTCTACGCAAAGACACCATGGGAAGCAAGCGAGGGATCAGTGCCAGGAAACCGTACAGCTAAAGCGAGTAGGCACAGAACAAAAGGAATTAATTTGGAAAAGGTGAAGTTAAAGTGTTCCATCAAAAACAGCCTCAGTAGCTTAGTTTTTGTTGTTGCTAACGTTGTCGACGAATTCACTCCTCCTCATCCAACTGAAGGAAATCTGCTGCCACAATAGGATTCGTCCAGAAGACCTAGGTGTTGCTATGCTAACGTTGTCTACGACTTCACTCCTCCTCATCCAACTGAAGGAAAGCTGCTGCCTCAATAGGATTCGTCCAGAAGACTCAGGTGTTGCTATGCTAACGTTGTCTACGACTTCACTCCTCCTCATCCAACTGAAGGAAAGCTGCTGCCTCAATAGGATTCGTCCAGAGAGACTCAGGTGTTGCTAACGTTGTCGACGACTTCACTCCTCCTCATCCAACTGAAGGAAATCTGCTGCCACAATGGGATTCGTCCAGAGGGACTCAGGTGTTGCTAACGTTGTCTACGACTTCACTCCTCCTCATCCAACTGAAGGAAATCTGCTGCCACAATGGGATTCGTCCAGAGAGACTCAGGTGTTGCTAACGTTGTCTACGACTTCACTCCTCATCCAACTGAAGGAAATCTGCTGCCTCAATAGGATTCGCCCAGAGAGACTCAGGTGTTAGGTTGGTGGGGTTTGCCGGACATTCAAACAGGTGTCTGACCGTGTAGGCAGCTGTTTTGCATAAAGGGCATTTTTCATCTTCCATTGGCTTTATTCTGACTTTGTAACTCTGGAGGAGGATGCACCATCCAGAGCGGAGTTGTGCCAGCCTTGACCTAGCCTCTCTGGAAAGCTGCTTTTCGTCTTCACAAATGTCTGGTGGTGGATTGATGTCTAGAAATCGGTTGTAGGTAAAGTTTGCAGTGACATGGTTAATCGTGTCAGTGTGGATCTTCTGCAAGGTGTACTTGTAGCTGTCGTTGTCCAGGTTAGTGCTCATCGGAAACTGTTCATGTAACACTTCAAGGTAAGTGTTGGTCATGTTTTTTTTTAATATTTCGTTCTGTTGACGGTACTGTTATGTTGCAAGGGTGACTGGGTAAATGGCATCTCAGTAGGTATTGGCGTGATAGCATATCATTATGTGGTTTAAGTGGCGATATTTGGGTCTCTAGATGTAAATGGTCGATGTTAGTGATCCTGTGGCATCACTAACATCGACCAAGTAGCTTAGTTGGTGGTCAGATGACTCTACCTAAGCCAGTTGACATTTACGTATCTGTGAAAACAAAATTTAAATTAAAAAATCTGTTGAGAACAACTCAAGCTTTCGTTTAACAAATTTGACATGGAGTCAATCAGTCTGGTAACAGGGGCTGAGGGTTTACGTCAAGTTGTCTTACTACAGAAAAAGATATCTCAGCAGTGTTGCAAAAAAAAATGTATAAAAGAAGGAAATAGTATTGTAATGGCCTGGAATTTTCCAAGTCGAGTTTTCGATGTTTAAACAAGTTTTGATTTCCCCAGAGCCCAAATCTCGAATTTCAGCCATAGATCCTTGTATGTGTCTGTATGAGCTCAAAATATCTCAAGAACTGTCATCTTGTGTGAATCTAATTGATATAAAAAGCAATGAATTTCAAGTCTATAGCTCTTAATGTTTCCTTTTGGTTTATTATTTCCAATAATCAAACTTTGGAATAGTCACGAAAAAAAAAAAAAAATCCCCCCCCCCCCTCAAAATTTGATATTATACGCTTTTAGACAGGATTCGTGAAAACCGACAAACTGGAAAAAAAAATCACTAACGATTAGGACATTTTCGGGGGAGGTCCCATGTGGTTAACTTAAAAATCTTAAACCCCTTTTGTAATATATTTTTGAAAAAATATGAAAGTAGTAAGAGATTTATTTGATATCTGCACGCAAAACAGGACCGCAGTTATTTCAAGTTGAAGTTCACCCCCCCCCCCTCTAATTGAAGGTGTCAAATATTTGAAAACCGCCAAAAAAATTTCCCTTTGAAATAAAGATATACGTGTTTCAGCGTTTTTCAAAATTCAAATCAGTTCTCAAGATATTGAATTGATCTTCTTGTTTAGACACCCTGCAGATATTCTTAATAGTTGACATTAGATCTCTATGTTTTCTTTCTCCTTGGACATTTTTTTTTGGTTACTAAAATTATTAAAATTTCGTTACTAAAGGGGGGCGTTGAGAGAAATGGGGCGATCATTGGAAAAAGGTTGGGAACCACTGTCCTAGATTGTCTTCAAACAATGTCACAAATGAATACATATACGGAAAAATGGCTGAAACTCGAGATTTAGGCTCTAGGGGAATCGAAACTTATTTTGGCATTAAACACACGAAATTTCTACCCATTACAAAACTTTCCTTTGTGGGTAAGTTAACACCATTGACTCTTGGCCTGGAAGTTGTGGATTCGAACTTTTCAAAAAAGAAAAAAAAAAAAAAACGATATGGAAAGTAACTTATACCAAATATATATATTAATAGTTGGAAATTTTATTTTTGTATCTAATAAATCGAAACGATGGTATAACGAAATCCCTTGCGTACGTACTCTCTAACATACATACATTTTTAATATCATTTACCGGACACTTTAGAGGTTTGTCCAATCTGTGTGGGATGGACAAAAATATTCTATGTCCAATCTCTGGCATATAGACCTCTAATATCTCTATGCAAGAAGCAATTCGTGGGACAAACATAAACACCACAAAACATAAGCTTCTAGAACACCCGAGGCCTTAATACTGTCCATTATTTGATTAAGATCTACAGCTCACAGGTGTCTTAACCGCCCTCACGATGGCCGGTTCTACGCACCAGGACGACCTGGAACGCTGCCCGGCTGGTCCTGTGGGGGATGCAAACGCGTCATTTAAGGGGCTACAGCTACGTTAATACGGGAGTGTCTCTACTGGGCGATTTCTCCTCCACGTCCACAAAGAAAGTCATCATATTTACTTATTACAATTGCTTTTATTTTTTTTAATTAAATTGTAGATTTTATAAAAATAAATAAATAAAATTTCTTAGAAAAAAAAATAAATAATATTGGCCCTTTTTAAAGTGAGTATTGAGAAATGACACTTTAGTCTTTCAATTGATAATTTTCATTCCAAATTGTTTATAAAATTTCAAAGTATTCTAAATGAATAACTTCAACTTTAATTTGTCTTTTTGATTAATACAAAATCAACAGATGAAAGTGTTTGTAATAATATAAAGTGACTAAAAATTAAACTAAAATAAGCTCACGACAGTATACGACAAGGAATGTATACTATTACCATACCCATTTCCTCTGTCAATGGTATGCTAGACTAACTTCATGATCAATCTATAAATAGTGTCATTATCGTGTCCAATGATAGCCAGATGTATGAAACTATGGCTTTACAGAAGTTGTTGTTTGATGGTAAAGTTTTTAATTGTTATTATAATACATATTATTTTAGAAGTTAATAATTTGAATGGGCCCCCAGAAGCCTGTCAATCACGGCAGTAATTAACATTATAATATTGCAGAGTTCCTTGCTGTTTGATACTCCACCTGAGCTGATGGTGTCAATTAACAGATATCATTAAGTTTTATAATTCATTTTTTCATGTTCTCGTATATCTAACGTAATTATATTACAGTGATTGACAAGGTTTTGTTTAAGGGGGGGGGGGGAATGTCAATGATCACAATTCAATGACAATTAAAAACTCAACCCGTGTGATGACAAATAAAGACTCAAGAACTAGACTACAAACTTATCTAGAGCTGCTGTCTCATACATCTGGCTATCATCGGACACGATGATGCAACTAATGAATTAATTCAAATTTTCTACTTACTACTCAGAAGAAAAATTACATTTATATCTATTTGAGAAAATAATTCACACTAATGATCTGTGCAAAACTGCTTATTGAACAAAGAAATTATTGTAAGGCATGCCCAATTGATTATGCATACCTACCAACAGACCTAAGGACAAGATTATGGTCGATTTATAAAATAAAACTTGCTTCAAATTCACAGTTTTTTATTCAGAAGTATAACTTTAACTAATTAAACTTTCTCACAAATAAATAAGGTCAAGAAATCATTACAATTTTCTTTTATATATTTTTTTAGGGTCAAAAACCGGCGGCGGCCATTCTACGCTTTTATTCATTGCGGAAAGAATGCAATTTAAAAAAATTGAAATTCACATTAAACTCAAACTTAAAATGTGACTAAAGTTTGTATAGATAAGTAGATTATACAAGTTAGAAATAAATTAATAAAGAAAATCACGTCTTACCTCAAGAAAAATTAAGAAAACTTGAAAATTGTAGAATAAAAATAAAATCACTGAAAAATTCTGAGAAAAACCTTTTTTTTATTTTAATTTAAACAGCGTTGCCAATATTGAACATTGTTATGTTCAATGTTTATTTTTCTACGGAATCAAAATCCGTTTACAACAGAAATGTAAATTCCAGTAAACTTAAATGCAAGATGGAAGAAATGCATAACACAAGTGAGCGGTCTTGTGTGTTAGAAAGATACCTATAATTGCTGAAAGGAGTGTTTATACCTTGGAGGAAAGAAATATAAACTCCTCTTCTTTCCTCCAAGGTTTATACTCTTTTACTCTTAGGCTATGTTCAAATGATCTCGCGGTACCGCGCGGGAGGAGCATTCCGATGCAAACGTATGTACGCGCGGAAGTTTGGCATCAAAATATTTATTTGTCTACTTTATTTCGCCTCAAACCGCGCGATCAACTGAACAAATTAATACAAATTTGTAGAACCAGTACTGCGCGCTGACACGCGGATCAACTGTACAAATCGATACAAGTATGTAGAACTAGTACCGCGCGGTACAAGATCTTCCGGTCGGAACAAAGCGTACCGCGCGGTCATGTAGACAATATGAACGATTTAGATAGATCTTGTGCTGCGCGATCATCTGAACATAGCCTTATTATTTCTTATGGAGAATGTGAGAATCTATTCTTTTCTAATTATTACCTTTTGCGTACGTATGTACTGGATGGACATTACTAAAGTTCAGAGATCTAAATCTAACCAGTACTGTTACTGTTGTATTTAACGTGAAATTGACTTTGCTTCCTTTTTTGTAGTGTAGTTCAAAATATATGCTCTTCTATTTAGTCAGCTGGTTTTTAAAATTAATGGGGTGGACCAGACGCTCGAGAAAGGATCAGAAAAAAATCCCAGATTTTTCTATGAAAGTAGAAAAAATCCCATTTTATTTCCCCACACTTTTTCCTCTAATTTTTATTTTAAACTATCAACATGTCTTTTATTGTCATCATGTCATCCAGAGTAATTAAGAGTCATTTTTCAGTACAAAGGTGTTATTTCGTTTTCGAATCTCTATATTTGAAATTGGAGAATCTAAGTATTGTTTTAAAATGATCCTCGGATCATTTAAAAGTTTAGTAATCTGTCTAGTAATGGTTGGGTTCATACGAACATGTATCTTTCACAGGAATGCGGATTCTAGGTTATGTTCATGCCTGACTGACAATAATATTGATCTATGTAAATGAACCAAGGAACATATAAAAAAAAACGAAAAAAATAATGCCGAAAATGAGTCGCAAGAGTTAATGGGGAGAGATATTTTTTTTTTTATTTATTTATTTTTTTTTTCATAAAATCTTTTTCATAAAATTTTCATAAAAGAATGTCTTTTTTTTTATTTTTTTACATAAACTACATAGAAAAAAAACAATAAGAAATAAATATTATAAAAAAACAACAACATTTAGAAATCCCTGAAAAGAAAAACAAAATAAATAAATAGACTAAATAGGTTACAACCATTTCCCTTGACCAACCCCCTTTCCCGGTTTCAAAAGATATATTTAAGTATGGAAATTATTTCTTCATCTTCAATATTTTTACACTTGAAAATATGATATCTGTAGCTACAGGAACGACATATACATTCTGACGATAGATTGTGATAACTATTATTTGTGCATATCTTATGATGAAACCCGTACATTTTAGTTCGCGTAATATTCGATCTACTTTTAAAGTTAAAAGTAGTTTAGTCACTTCTATGAAACGCTGGGCCCTCTAAAAAATTGCTAGATTGAAATCTAGTATCACAAGCTTCCCCGTGACTTCTATATTTCATTTTTTCGTTGTCGTTAAAAATTATATCCCTTAAACAATATTAATTGTTTAGAATTAATACGAAATTACCTTTTGCGTACGTATGTACTGGATGGACATTACTAAAGTTCAGAGATCTAAATCTAACCAGTACTGTTCACAGAACATACATATATATTCAAAGGTACTGTTACTGTTGTATTTAACGTGAAATTGACTTTGCTTCCTTTTTTTTTTGTAGTGTAGTTCAAAATACACGCTCTTCTATATAAAGTCAGCTGGTGGACCAGACGCTCGAGAAAGGATCAGAAAAAAATCCCAGATTTTTCTATGGAATCAGAAAAAATCCCATTTTTTTCCCACACTTTTTTCTCTAATTTTTATTTTAAACTATCAACATGTCTTTTATTGTCATCATGTCATCCAGAGTAATTAAGAGTCATTTTTCAGTACAAAGGTGTTATTTCGTTTTCGAATCTCTATATTTGAAATTGGAGAATCTAAGTATTGTTTTAAAATGATCCTCGGATCATTTAAAAGTTTAGTAATCAGTTTAGTAATGGTTGGGTTCATACGAACATGTATCGTTCACAGGAATGCAGATGCTAGGTTATGTTCATGTCTGACTGACAATAATATTGATCTTTGTAAATGAACCAAGGAACATATAAAAAAAACGAAAAAAGTAATGCCGAAAATGAGTGGCAAGAGTTAATGGGGAGAGATATTTTCTTTTTTTATTTATTATTTTTTTCATAAAATCGCAAACAGATTGTCTTTTTTTTTATTTTTTACATAAACTACATAAAAAAAACAATAAGAAATAAATATTATAAAAAAACAACAACAATTAGAAATCCCTGAAAAGAAAAACAAAATAAATAAATAGAAAAGACTAAACTACTTTTAAAGTTAAAAGTAGTTTAGTCACTTCTATGAAACGCTGGGCCCTCTAAAAAATTGCTAGATTGAAATCTAGTATCACAAGCTTCCCCGTGACTTCTATATTTCATTTTTTCGTTGTCGTTAAAAATTATATCCGTTATAATTAGGCCCGATCCTACCACGACGTGTTTTCAGAGAGTATCATCTAACACTGTGTCAACCTGTGTTAATACTATACCCAAACCCCAGAGTGTTTAAAAATACGGCTTTTGGTAGGACCGGATCTAAACAATTCCTGAGTGAGTGTATTGGCTTCTACGAGTTTGTGGCAGGCTGTTGCGGACGAGCTTATATGCACACCCAAAACTTTCTTAATGAATCCGGTCTTGATTCTATCTATTTCACACATATGGTCAAACTTTAAGAATTTAGAGAAAGATTGTATAGCATACTAGCAGGATACGCCCGCTTCGCTTGGCGCCTTATAGGCATGGCCGTTGATAGTTTCAACCCCAAAAGTAGCCTATGTCCTTTCCTAAAGTTTAGTCTATCTCCATACCAAATTTCATTAAAATCGGTTCAGTAGTTTAAGCGTGAAAGCGTAACATACATACATACAGACAGAGTTACTTTCGCATTTATATATTAGTATGGATAATTAATGACGAAATTTAAGTATGGAAATTTAACCCCAAAAAATCCCATATTTAAAAAAATCTTTTAAATATGGGATTTTTTGATGATCCTTTCTCCATCGTCTGCTTCTCGAAATTATTGATTTTTGTCCTTGAGTTTGTTGATAAAATGCTGATAGGGAGTTCTTGCTGATAGTAAATCGAATTCGACTTCGGCAGACATTTCATTCATTCAAATTTCGGTGTTTTATTTTATTTGAAAGTAGCGTTGGAACTCTGAGTTGTATTTTGATAGATAAAAGAAGAGCATTTTGCGTTTTAAGTAAATATTATTATCACCTTTTTATTGTTTAATCTTTATCAGTTCATTATTAATATTACGTTCTAAAGATTGTATTTTTTTTTTTTTTTAAATTCATTCATTAGTTTTTTTTTAGATATCAAGCTAAATATCGCCGAATTAAAAATGGAAACAATAGGAATGAGTTGTATTAAATACATTTTGTATTTGTTCAATTTACTATTTTCTGTAAGTATTATTGTTATTTTGTAAAAGATTGAGTTCCCTGCCTTGTTCTGCAGTCTGTTGCTTATAACGTGTTTATAGTTTATTTTGACTGGCCTTTTATGAGGCGGGGTTACACCAGAGCAACGCGATTTATAAATATAATATAAAAGAATCTAAATATATATTTATAAATTTGTGTTATTAGGTATATGACAATTTCGGAGATTTTAACATTTGCAAGGTATTTGTAACAATCACTTCAATACCACTATAAGCATACACTTAAGTTGATAATTAAAATTTTACATTTTACCTTATAATTCTACCACTTGTCGCTATTACCATAGCTACTCAATTGTCCTCAGGTGGCTGAGTTACTCCCAAACACTCCCATCCAATTAGAAAATTTGAAAAAAAACCTTTTTAAAATTTCGACCCAACCAAGAATCGAACCCAGTACCTCCTTGGTGCAAGCTGCCACAGAGCCGATACGCTTAAAACTTTCTATCTTTCAAAACCTACGTAAAAGCCTATGGCATGTTGAATATACCAGTTCCCGTTAGATCTTGCGAGGTTTTACTAATTGCGTGACCACGTAAGTTTGCACCATTCGTAAGTTCAATGTGGGTAGCTGGTTTATAAGTTTTCAGCAAATGGAGGGTAAAACATCCTCCATTTGGCGGACACAGGTCTTCAGTCATTGGGCGATCAAGGCCCAAACTCTTTATACGTATCACCTCTCTATTGCAATAAAACACGTTAATTGGTCTTAAGGCAATTGACCTTAATGAAGTTAACTGAATTGTCGGCGAGAATTTGAATTAGTTTTACTATCCCAGATATTTCTACCAAAAAGCGACTTTTTTTTCTTTGATTATGGGAAGGTGGTGAATTACCCCTATCGCCCCGCTCTATATCCGCTATATGGTTGAAGAAATCGAAAAAAATACATTTGAGTAATGCACACGAAGGCGATAGCAACTTTTATTGTTCGTTATTAATCGCTAGTGATATTGCATGTTGTTTGCTTACGATAATTTATTATAACCAATAATCTCCAGCTTTTTTCGAACCTAGAGCCTTCTCGTTACGAATCCACCGCCTCAACCAACTGAGCCACTGAGGCTGTTTGGCTACATTATAAGAGCAATTAATAATAATCACTAAATGAACGCACACTCAAATTCGAAGACCCCGCATGCATCATACCTACAACTCTTATAATATTCCCGCCTTTGTTACTCATTCATCATACACTTACTCATACAAACACACTCAGACACTCACCAGTCATAACTTATCATTCTTATCAATCACTTACTCAGGCACAACTATCATTACTTCATTATACCCCAAAAACCACACACTTATTCACTTGTATACTCACCACAAACAGCCATAAATCATCTACCCACATTGACCTCACCCAGCATGAGTTGAGCCGAGAACAGCCAACACATACAACAGAATATTTTCTTTTGCCTTAAAGTCTCTTTAACAGAATCTATTGGTCATTCGAGACGGGGGTTTTAACCTCCATTCGCTGGAAACTTACAAACCAACTACCGACATTGACCTCACCCACCCACGTCCTCACGATGGCCGGTTCTACGCACCAGGACGACCTTGAACGTCTACCATCACAGTTCCAGCCAAGGGCCATCAAAACCTTTTCGGTAAACTCATATCATTCGGTAAACTGTTTCCAGCATTTTAATTAATCATGCATCTATATAAATGGGAAGAACGGTTGATTTCGTGAGAAAAACCGCTATTACTACCTCACCCAGCCGGGGTTGGGCCGGAAAAATAGCCAATATCACGGGGGGCGTGAACCTACGTGGACACCCACTTGGTTAAACCTCGCCGGACGTTGCTTATAATTTCAGTGATATAAAGTGAACTGTTGTATTTAACGTGCCATAGACGTCGTCTTTATTATGCAATAAAAATTAAATTACATTATGCACAATGCACAATTATTTAAACAATTGTGAATATACTTTAAAATTAAAAGTACATTGCAAATGTGATTTTAATTTGAAAAGTAGGATGAAATACAGTATTTCATCCAACGAGCGATTTTGACTGCGGGCCGAGGTGTGCTGTTTCGGAAAAGAACTCCATCTTTCTTGATGGGATCTTTCTCTTCGCTTCACTGAGGGATCATAACTAATATTAGTATTCGGGCCACTATTGAAGGACATGGATAGGGTCTGGATTATCAACATCTTGTCTGGGCGTCCTCAGAGTAGCAGTATATGCTACCCAACCCTTCCACCACCATCAGTTTCCGTGAAGGATGCGGTAAGTATACATAGTGTTCGAAAAGTCCCGCAGCGGATTTTTTCATTTTTATCGGCTAAAGATAGAGACTTGTGGTACCATTGCTTTTTTCATTTTTTACACTTTTTTTTTTTTTTTTTTTNTTTTTTTTTTTTTTTTTTTTTTTTTTTTTTTTTTTTTTTTTTTTATTGATTCCTAACCAAATTTACTGACATCAGGGGAAGCCGAGGATGGGAATCTTCAAAAGATACACCCCACTTCTCAACCAGCAATATTTGTTCAGCCATGGCCAGACAAAGACCCCAGTCGAGTGACGTGGAGGTTATCTCTAACTAAAGGTAGGGTTGAAACCCCACCGATTGCTTAACAACTAAACCCACCCTTCCCTCTCTGCCCCGATGTCAGCTATATGATGACTATCTGTCCCGGCACTGCACGAAAGTGCTATTCATCAGGACAGTTGTTTCCTTTTCCATATAAAACTGTATTTCCCCCAATCTCATTCAATTCATGCAATCTATGTCATTTATTCGCACATTCGTTCTGACACCCATGCACCATTTACCGTTCGGGTCTGTATTCCATCTTATTTGCCATGTTGCCAACGATTTTTTTCTTTCCTCTTCTTTCACCTCTTTACTTTTCCCAATTGTTCTACTTCTTTCTTCCGCTAATATGTCAATCGGGATGGCTCTTGACAGAAGTAGGGTAGAACTTTTTATACCTAAGGAGGGTAGAAATTCATTTTTGGTTGATGTTAAAATTTTAAAAATGAAATTTTACCCTCCTTGGGTATAAAAAGTTTAAAAAATCAAAAACCAATGATACCACGAGATTCAGCATAAAAAAACTTGATTGATTTGATGTATTACACTCTTGGTTTTAATCTCTTTTATTCCAAAGAAAAATCAATGATTGGGCGGGTTTGATCAGAGATCCGTTTTATCAAAGTATCGAGTGAGGATTCGATTGTGTGTAGAATTTGACGTAAAATTTGAATATGAAATAAAAAAATAGGTTTCAATTTAAGAATCGCAAGTTGGTGTCTTTTTACCCACTTTTGAGACACCCTGTAGAAATTTTAATTACGCCAAAAAATAGATTAATTTGTGTTAAAATTACATATAGAATTTCAAGTCTCTATCTTTAGCCAATAAAAATAAAAAAAATCCGTTGCTTGACTTTTCGAACACTCTGTATATTGTTGTCAATAATGAACCTTTGGAATTGACCTATAAAATATACTACAGACTAGTGAACGAGAACTATATGAACGAATCACTGAATTTAACTAAAACTCACAACTCTACAAGTTGGTATGTATGAGTGCGGCATATCACAGGCAATCCTGGACAAGAAACAAGGGATTTTCAGAAATGCGGGATTTCTTCCATTTGCGACTTGACTTTTTATGTTTACAAGTTGCTATTCTTGCTAACGTAATTAAATTTCAGCTTTCTAGCTAATCCCGAAATGGTACTTCTCAATTTCGATTTTTCGGCGATGAAAATCGGCCATAAATCGGGCAAAAACCGGAAAAATTCAATTTTTTTATGGGGCCCTTTTATAGTATTTTGGGGGGTCCATTCTCGGTAATTTTTCGTTATCTCCTTTAGTTTGCCCAAAAAAAAATGCAAAGTAATCGCTAAAAGCGTCATTTTTAGCGGTTACTTAATTCCACTTTCCACTTGAACTTTCGATTCTTATTACGAACATTCATACTGAAAGAGATCTGTGTGCCAAATTTCAAGTCTCTAGCTTAAGCCATTGTGGAGCTAAGTTGATTATCAGTCATTCAGTGAATCAGTTTACCAACTGGACTTTGCGTTTGATAAGTAGATTAAAAAGGGAAAAATATTAAGGATATCACGGGATTAAAAGTGGTGGGATTTTGAGTAAAGGGATTTCTCTTGTCCAGGATTCTCTGTGATATGTCGCACTCGATATGTATTAGTATTGGCTTGCTTGGTGGTGTAGTGGTAAAACGCTCTGAATGGTAAACAGTAGAGCCGTAGNTCGTCTGGCTCACTAACGAATTTCGTAAAAAATGTTCCATTTGATCTCAGTTACCCACCATATTCAGGGGTCTCATTTATAGCCAAACACCCTGTATAAATCAGAAATTTGTGTGTTCCTATGTACTTATGTATGAGGGGATGTCTGTTACAATACCACAGCCCAAACGGTAGCAGATAGCGAAAAAATATATAGGAATGAACCCCCCCAAAATCATGATCTACGACCCCAGGAAAATTACGAGAACTAAAATATGTCAAGTCTTTTTCGAGTTACGGCCAAAATTTATTTACCAAAATCGAACAGTCACGGTCCGATATCTTAAATTTTGTCGCGTCAACATATCAACTCAAAGCGAGAAAGTTTTAGGTGACCATTTAGTCCTTATTTTAGGACATTTTCTGCAAAGGTATGGCCAGCCATTCCAGAGGTACAGGTTCGCCACGGGGAACGGGTAAAATAAAATTTAGAAAATACTAATAGTCAGAATGGTTGTGCCGCAAGCGCCTGGCAAAACGTTTAAATGTCCCCCCCCCAATTTCCATTGTCTTTGAAAAACAAAACTAGCAATATAAATACCGTAGAGAAGCACGGGCGAAACAGCCAGTTTGATATATTTACCATTATTGGAGGACATGGAAGGGTTCGGGATTATCAACATTTATACGGGCGTCCTCAGAATAGCATGATATGTTCCTCAACCCTTCCAGCACCATTACTTTCCGTGATTGACATGGAAAGTAGTAATAATGACTATTTTTTATTTGTTCCAGCTTTCTGGAGTCTCTCTCATAACAGTTGGTTTTATTCTTATGCCATACTCGCCATTCATCGCTGAGTTATATTCGATACAATGGGTTCTCATCATTGTGGGCTTGGCAGTTTTTTTTATCGCATTTTTTGGATGTTGTGGCGCACTTCGAGAAAGCAACTGTATGCTTATAATGGTAAGTAATATTGATTTGGTTCAAATAGATCTTAGGGTGCTCACAACAGCCTTAGTAGCTCAGTTGGTTTCGTAACCAGGAAGCTGTTGGTTCGAATCTAACTTAATCCCCGCCTACTGGTCACATAAGTCATAAGAGATCCCAATAAAGATCGCAGTGATAATTGCAGTATCAATAGAGATTTGAAATTAGTTCAATAATAATAATAGGCTGCTCCCACACAGCCGTGTACTTCCTTACATAACACAAATCTTCATAAACGAATCGTAAAATAAGAATGAAAATATTTACACAAAGATAGTATTAATTCTGATTAAAATATTTGTTATGAAAATAATTATAGTGCGAGTTTTCAATAGCACTCAGGCTATCATCCTCAGGCCAGTGTTGACTCTATGATGTTCATGATTCCATTCTAAACATCAAAGCTATCATCCTCAGGCCAGTGTTGACTCTATGATGTTC
>CM022882.1:21134823-21153810 GCA_012654025.1 Pachypsylla venusta
TTAGCTTATATTTTTAACCTAAAATAATAATAATAATAGACAGCCTAATCAATCTTTATAAAGATGTGGCCTCCTTGTTAATATTGATCATGATTGAACATAGTTCTGTTGCAGCATTTTCCAGGCTTCTCGATCTCTGGCTATCAGCATCCAGTTCCTTCCTGCTATCTTCCTCAAGTCTTTGTCCCACCTTTCCGGTGGTCTCCCCCTCGGTCTCTTCTTCTCTCTTGGACTCCACTCCAGTAAGGTTTTCGTCCATCTGTCATCATTGGTCCGTGCGATGTGTCCTGACCATTTCCATTTTATTGATTTTATGTTTTCCATATCATCACGTATTTTGGTTTTTTCTTTTATCACGGTGGCTCTTATTCGATCTTGTTTTTTAATATTTATCATTGATCTTTCTATTGCTCTTTGACATGTCAGTAATTTTCCTTTAATGTACTCATTCACTGTCCATGTTTGACATCCATAGGTAAGAACATTGGTCGAACACTTGCTTTTTTAGATAGATTGGCATGTTGGACTTGAAAATATTAGCATTTGCCCAATAGGCTCTCCAGCCAAGATTGATTCTTCTGAAGATTTCCGATTTCAAATCGCCTGCTGTTGTCATTAGTTGCCCAAGATATACATATTTGTCCACAAGTTCGAGCTGTACATTATCAACCACAACGTTGTCTGCTCTACAGTAACTGTTAGCAGGGTGTCTACCAGACTGGGAAATCCTAGAATACCTGGAATTGTCAGGGAATTTTAGGAGACTGGAAATGTCAGGGAATTTGGGAAAAAACGCCAAATGTCAGGGAATTTTTCAAATTGAGTTGTTGTTTTTTATCTCAATGGTAAATTTTATGCGTGAACATGCTTTTCCTGAAAAATTTCGCCTGCGGCGCTTATTATCGTTTTCCTCTACAATTTTGGTATACATGTTTAGGGTATGAAGGAAATTTGCTGTATAGTTTTTACAGCAAATTTCCTTCATACCCTAAACATGTATACCACAATATTAGTGTTTTTTGAATCCAGATGGGGGAGACAAAATCTTGAAAAAGTACACTGGAAAATATGGAAAAGTAGACTGAAAAACCTGGAAAAGTCAGGGAATTTCACTTTGGCGATTTGGATTTATAATTGTTTTCCATAGTTCTTTATTATCTAGGATGTGTACAATGTACATGTAATTGCAACATAAGTTGCGTATGTACAGATTGAAATAATAATAATAATTACATGTGTAGCGTCATTTCTAAAATCATCAGGCTTGCTTTTCTCGCGCACCCTGTAGTTAATTGCATGTGTAGTGTCACTTCTAAAATCATCAGGCTTACTTTTCTCGCGCACCCTGTAGTTAATTGCATGTGTAGTGTCATTTCTAAAATCATCAGGCTTACTTTTCTCGCGCACCCTGTAGTTAATTGCATGTGTAGTGTCACTTCTAAAATCATCAGGCTTACTTTTCTCGCGCACCCTGTAGTTAATTGCATGTATAGTGTCACTTCTAAAATCATCAGGCTTACTTTTCTCACGCACCCTGTAGTTAATTGCATGTGTAGTGTCACTTCTAAAATCATCAGGCTTACTTTTCTCGCACACCCTGTAGTTAATCGAGAATAATGGCAACTCTAACAGTGGCAGATTCCAAAATCAATATTTTACTCAGACATATCCATTGACAGGACCTCATAATCAGTATGCGGTTCACACTCAACGGTCGCAAAGCGACTGTTATAATAATTCTTTTTATTAAATAATGACATAGGATTACATAATCCATCTAAACATGAGACGACTTTTCTATAATCATCGGACTTGCTTTTCTCGCGCACCCTGTAGTTAATTGCATGTGTAGCGTCATTTCTATAATCATCAGGCTTGCTTTTCTCGCGCACCCTGTAGTTAACTCTTGTTCTGTATCTTATTTCAGTTTTCACTTCTCCTGTTTATTGTCGTAATGTTAGAAGCTTCCGTTGCCATCTCATCTTACTATATGAAGGACGATATTGGTTTGATGCTTCAATCTACAATGAAAAGTTTATTGCCACACTACAACAGTGATAAGACGATCAATAAATCATGGAATGTTCTACAAACCGACGTAAGTATTGACTAACTAGAACTAAAACTGGCCCTCAAGATGGTTGGATCTTCGCACAAAGACCATCAACACCGTTCCGGTGACAACACACTGTTTTTCTTCCTTTTGAGGTGTTCATCCCAGACATGCTGCTCCAGATACTTCTTCAAAGAGCTGCTATATAAATCCTAGCTAAACCCTGAAGTATCTGATCGCTGTCCTCTATGTATGTTGGCTGCTCATGATGTAAATCATTGATTCAACTGTCCATCAAACCCAAACAATCTAGAGAAGCCAGCATTATAGATAGAATCTGTTGGAGTTGCCGCCTTCCTTGGCCTGCCGACACAGTGAGAGTCGTTGAGAACGTTAACAACAACTGACTAGAACTCGAGAGGTGGATACAGGTCCCCCAATGGGGGGGGGGAAGAGATGATCTAGGCTCCAAATGTAAATGTATATTTCTTTGTGTTATTATGTCACAGTGTTTGTGGACAAGATATTTTCAACATTCACTCCAATATCACTAAGCCTAAGCTAGGCTTCAACAATTTTTTATTTTCTAACAATCACTTCAATACACCAAGCTATACATATTTATCAATTACCTCATAATGCTACCACATGGCGCTATTACTATAGCTACTCAATCGTTCTCAGGAGGCTGAGTTACCACCGGGCATAACCAGACCAAGTAGAAAATTCATATTTTTGACCCGTCCAGNTTAATACACTTTATTGAATTAACTTCAAACAAGAAGGAGACATAGAAAGAAGAGTTTAGAAAGATTGAGAAAAAAGGAAAGAAAGAAAAGAGAGAGAGAGAAAAGTTAATTCAAAGGGCGGAGGTAATTTCTGAGGAATTCTCTTCCACCCAACCCTTTGATCCAAGGATCAGATCTTCGGGTGATATTTTGTTCAGTGTCCCCAATAGTATGCCGGTGAAGCCGGAAAAATTCTAAGACTGTTAGGATCCCTCGAGCGTCAGTAATTGCTGCATTTATGGCTGAATCTTGCCAACATAAATGTAGTGTTAGACGCTATAATTAAAAAAAAAAAAAAAAAAACTTCGTAAATTTTTATAAATTGGTAATTTTCAACATTAACATCTAGTTGTTCTTATTTCTTTTATAGTTTTCTCTCTCAGGTTGGGGTCTATCCTAAAAAGGTTCTTTCATCGTCTCGAAACGAAGTTCGGGTACTCAGCTAGTATTGTTATAAATTTCAGCTTCAATGTTGTGGTGTGAATTCTTACGAAGATTGGAGCGTTGGTAATTTCACAAATGGAACGTATCCTCACTCATGTTGTACTAAAATAGACATTGAAGAGACCTGTGACTCAGACAACGTATCTCAAATCGGATGTCTCGATGCACTTAAAGATTTTCTTACAGAAAGAATTGAAATTGTGCTCATTGCTGCAGGAAGTGTAACGTTGATAGAGGTTAGTGTTACAAAAATGATACCCAAAAATGGAACCCTGTAGCTACAGATGCCATATTTTCAACTGTGAAAATATTGAAGAAATAATTTCTATACTTGAAAATATCTTTTGAAACCGGGGGAGGGGGTTGGGGGGTGGTCAGAGGGATGAAACTTATTTAGTCTATTTATTTTGTTTTTGTTTGTGTTTTTTTTCCAGGTATTTCTAATTGTTGTTTTTTTATATACATATATTATTTTTTTCTTATTGTTTTTCTGATCTTATTGTTTTTTTTCTATCTAGTTTATATATATATATATATATAAAAACTGTTTGCGATTTTATGTCAAAAAAATGGAACTTGTGTGTCCAAAATTTATTTTTAAATTGCAAAAATATTTTTAAATTGCGAAAGCGCTTCTTATTGTGGCACTTTGGGTGGAAACGAACGTCCAATTGATAAAACCTCGTTGGACGTTGCTTAACTTTAGTGATCTAAGGAGAACTGGTGTATTCAACGTTTCATACACACTAGCTAATATTGTTTTTCACGAATAATATGAAGAACTTCTAAGGGACGTTTTATTATGAAATTTGGCGTCCCTGAATTTTGGAGCTCTGCTCTATCGCCCCGTTCTCCCGTCTTAAAACCGGCACTGGTGTCCATTTTCCATCATGAAGTGTATATATATCATAGACTAATACTAATGATAAGTATTGAGTATGCTGCTCATGGGCGTTAGAAACTGACTGAGAGCATTCTAATGTTGTGCCAAAGACAACTGATTTTTGAACGTAAAAAATGTCCATACCAAGTTTCATCAAAATCGGATAAGACGTTCGGGAGTTATCGTGGTACAAAATGACAAACAGACAATCAAAAGAAATATCGATGTTATTTTCAATTATGGATCTCAAGAGCCGACAGAAAAGATATCTTCTCCCCTCGGTGGCTACATTGTGAAAATACAACCTATTAATAAACTTATGAACTACGAGTATACTCGTATATAGATAATTTACAACATTTAAATTAAAACTAATAACTTAACTTGGTGAGCTTTCACTGTCATCATCAGACCATAGTTATGATAGAACGATGTGAACACTATAATAGTTGTGTTGAAAGCTCGTCAAGTTAAGTTATTAGTTTTAATTTGAATCTTTTAATTTTTAGCTTCTAATTTTAATTTTTAGTTTTTAATTTTCTAATTTTAATTTCCAATTTAATTAGTTAAACTCTGAATCGATATTGTCAATTATCTATATACAGAGTGTTCGAAAAGTCCCGGAACGGATTTTTTTATTTTTAACGGCTAAAGATAGAGACTTGAAATTTTAAATGTAGTTTTAACACAAATAAATCTATTTTTTGGCGTACTTAAAATTTCTACAGGGTGTCTCAAAAGTGGGTAAACAGAAATTATCTTTCGATTTTTAAATTGAAACCCCTATTTTTTATTTCATATTTAAATTTTGCGTCAAATTCTACACACAATCGTCTCCTCGCTCGATACTTTGATCAAATGGATCTCTGATCAAACCTGCCCAATCATTGATTTTTCTTCGGAATAAAAGTGATAAAACCAAGAGTGTAATATATTAAATTAGTTTTTATGCTGAATCTCGTGGTACCATTGGTTTTTGATTTTTTACACTTTTTATACCTAACGAGGGTAGAAATTCATTTTTTGGTTGATGTTAAAATTTCAAACATGAAATTTTACCCTCCTTGGGTATAAAAAGTGTAAAAAAATCAAGAACCAATGGTACCACGAAATTCAGCATAAAAAACTTGACTGATTTGATGTATTACACTCTTGGTTTTATCACTTTTATTCCGAAGAAAAATTAATGATTGGGCGGGTTTGATCAGAGATCCGTTTGATCAAAGTATCGAGTGAGGAGTCGATTGTGTGTAGAATTTGACGTAAAATTTGAATATGAAATAAAAAATAGGGGTTTCAATTTAAAAATCGAAAGTTGGTGTCTGTTTACCCACTTTTGAGACACCCTGTAGAAATTTTAATTACGCCAAAAAATAGATTAATTTGTATTAAAACTACATATAAAATTTCAAGTCTCTATCTTTAGCCGTTAAAAATTAAAAAAATCCGTTACGGGACTTTCCGAACACTCTGAATTTATATCCTAGTATCCTACGATTCTTCTTATAATTTTAACTTATGAACTATCTTGATTTATTTCAGCTGATTGGTTGTCTATTCGCCTGCTGTTTGGCAAGCTCAATTCGTCAAGAATATGAAACCGTCTGAGTTTTAAGAAAACCATCATCCGTATCGTCCTCCAAAAGACTGTCCTCATCCGTGTCTACAGCAACGTACAAAACAAGTAAACCAAATCATTCCAATCATAATTCCAAGAAAAATCAAGAAGTGAGATCTTTCTTTTAAATTAATATTTATGCCAAATGCCGCCATTCACCTGCAAATATTGAAATATTTTTTGCTACATGATGCTTATAAAGTACCTACTTACGCGTTTTTTTAAAAATTGATTATATACAAGGTGTCCCAAAAGTCCGAGACCACTTGAATATCTTTTGAAAGGCTTCATGAGGAGTTTTGATTAAACCATCTGATGGTGTGACCAATTTTTCAGGGGCGGGTCCCATGTGGCCCCCAGGGGGTCCAACTTTTGTTTTTTAAATACGAACCCCCATCTTGTGATACATTTTTAGAAAGACAATACAATTGGAAGTACTTTGCAAAAAAGAAAAAAATCACACGTCTAGCCTGTTTGGTTTCAAAACGGCGGCCATTTGAAATTTCCAAGGCATAACTTCCAAGAGTGTCTAAAACTAGGCGAATTATGTCTAAGAAAACAGGTTCCTCGACATTGGTGTCCTATGTAATTATTCAATATCCCATTGCAAATAATTCGTCTAGATTTAGACACTCTCGGAAGCCATATCTTGGAAATTNTCAAATGGCCGCCATTTTGAAACCAAACACGCTAGACGTATTAATTTTTTTGCAAAGTACTTCTAATTCTATTGTCTTCCTGAAAATGTATCACATGATGGGGGTTCTTATTTAAAAAACAAAAGTTGAACCCCCTGGGGCTCACATGGGACCTGCCCCTGAAAAATTGGTCACACCATCAGGTGGCTTAATTTGGGATATAATACCATGCAAAATTTCAAAACTTGTTCAAAATATATTCAGGTGGTTTTGAACTTTTGGGACACCCTGTATAATAAAAATTTCAAGTCAGAAAAGTGTCAGAAAAAAGTGGGACTTCAACCCTACAAACTCTGCTTCGTGTTAACATAGTCACGCTAGATACCAAATTTTATCAATTCTTAACGAGGTCAGATAGCTTTTGAGTTAATGTTTTTGATTCAGGTGTGCACTTCGCCTCGCGAGTAGCTACTTTATTGAAAGTAGTAAGCAGTGGGGGTATTATTATCAGAGTAAACATATCTTGGTTTGGTAGAATATTGAAGAGATTATTCATTTGAGGCTCTTAGTAATGTTGTAATACTCCAAAAAGTGTGACGTATTCGTTGGACCTTACGACCAAGAAGTTTTAAGCCGTTGGGTGGATAGGAATGTTAAAAGAAAGTTTTACAAGGCGTATTTCTTTTATTATTATTTATAGTATTTTTCTTTCGCTTAACGTCTCTTTTAATTGGTCATTCGAGACGGGGGGTTCCACACACCATTCGCCGGAAACTTGCAAACCAGCTACCTTCATTGACCTCACCCCTCACCCTGTCTGGGTTGGGCCGGAAAAATAGCCAGCATCACGAGGTCGCGAACCCACGTGGACACCCACATGGAAAAACCCCGCTGGACGATGCTTAACTTCAGTGATTGATCGGGAACTGGTGTATTCACAGACGTTGGCTATTTTATAATATTAATAAGGCAGATAAAATACTATATCTTCACTTGACGATAAAATCGATTATGATTTTACTTGAGATAGTATCCCAATTTAATCAAATTATTTATAATATGTTGTTATTTTTCACTCAAGTTTTATTCAATTTTTCATATACAAATGTGAATCATTCTAAAGTTTTGCCAAAAAATCTCTTTTTTTGTTTTGCCAAATGACCCCCCTCTCCTCTATGACATGTATCTAAAAATAAAAATGGCCTATTGTTTGTATGACAAAGGTTTGTTTTATAGAAAATGTTAAAAATCCCAGAAATTTCGATTTAAAAAAGATTTTATTAAAATTTCCGTTTTTTTTTTATTTTAGAATGATTTTTTAAGAAATTATTATTCTTGAAAAAAATAAAATTTTTGGGGGATTATCATTATTTTACAAAAATGGCAATTTAAAAGTATTAATTAAAAAAAAAAAAGGAAATTTTAATATGTACATTATATTCTTCAAATAGAAATATTTATAAATTGACCCTCTTGAAAGAATGACAATTTTAAAAAAACATTTCTTTAAAAGAATGGGAATGACAATTTTAAAAAAAACATTTCTTTAAAAGAATGGAAATTTCAAGATTTTTCTTTTTCAAAAATGGCAATTTTAAGAAAGTACTTTCAAATTTTTGTTGAATATTACTAAGCAGCTGACTTCAGTTTATTATTTTCAAAAACGAACCTTTGGAACCAACCATACCAAAAAAGAAACATCAATAAAAAACAGGGCAGTGCTCCTTACACAAAAAATGATTATCCGCATTTCGAACCGACCAAAAATTTTGGTCATAGAGATAATTTTTATTAAAAAGTTTACATGGGTCTGAAGAGTAGACATAGACAATAGTTGTAAAAGCAGCCGATGTATAACGATTTGGATTTAACACTTTGCGTACCTACCAAGGCTATTTCAGAAGAATTTCTAGTTCGGGAGCTGGCTAGCCATATCTTACCTCATAAGGTATAAAATTTTTGACCCGTGGGCTGGAAGTGCATCGGTGGGGTAATGTCAAAACCCGCTTTCTTAGTTGCCANAAAAATTTTATACCTTATGAGGTAAGATATGGCTAGCCAGCTCCCGAACTATTCCCATTAGGTACTAGGATCTTTACAAACCTCACATTGTCATATATTTTTGGTAATGGTAAATAACTTAGGTATTACTATGTTCAAAGTTAATTTCCTTGTCATGGTCATAACTTTTTTTTTTTCAAATTTGCCGAGCCCAAGTATACCAAATTGTTCCCTGGAGTGGACTAGACTTTCATATTCCAATGTAAAATGATACCAGGTAGCAAATAAGCTAGACAGAGTCTTAACGGAAATGTTATTGTCTAGCATATATGCTATACATGGTACGCAAAGTGTTAATCGACCACAAAAAAACACCCGCGCTCAATTTTATACATTTTTACTCTCTCTTCCATACTAGTATAGTATGTAGAAGATAAAGTATTGTGTTCATGCAGAAATTTTGGACATTTTTTTTAAAAAAGAAAAGATTTATTTAAAAATCAATGGCAGTTTAAATTATTATTATTTATTGGAATAAAAAGAAAACTTCAAAAATTAATTTCATTTGAGGTAAACGATGACGTGACGGAATGATGTGTTTTGTGTTATATACAAAATTCTAAAATTAAAAAAAAAATCGTAAATATTATCTTTAAGTCATTTTATTTTATAACTTTATTATAATATTTAAATGTAAGCAGAGGGAAATTGCCACTTTTTATCAGACTCAGCTCAGAGTGAAAAAATTGTAATCAGGTGTCTGATGTTTCGAATCCCAGTAGACATAAAATGTGTCGCATTACATGGGGGACTGATTTGTGACAAACATAAACAAAACTAATATCCTTTTCATTTGATTAGATTTACCGTTTTGATTTATTTACATTAATGAAAAATTCGAATATGCATATGAAAAACTTGTATTGGTTAATAACATCTAACAGATGGACTATACAGGGTGTTTCAAAAGGTTATGCAAAAAAAGAAACCACGTATAGTAGAGCTCAAATAAAGGCCACTTTGCTTAATAAACCCCTATACGGAAATGGACCCCAAGGTAGANAGCAAAACAAGTTTTAGAAGACATGTCATACCTTAAAACACAAAAAAAATACGCATCAAAAAGTTTCAGTCATTTTCATTTCATGCCCCCCCCATAACTCCGCCCCTGATTGGGGGAAAAGTACCAAATACTCACCAAAGAAGCATGATAACAATCGGAGACGTCATGCAAAAAATGAAGTCAATCGCAAAATAATTTGATTTTTAAGTGCCAACTTTGGGTGGCCCTACTAGCTACCTGGGGGTCCATTTCCGTGTAGGGTTTTATTAAGCAAAGTGGCCTTTATTTGAGCTCTACTAAACGTGGTTTCTTTTTTTGCATAACCTATTGAAACACCCTGTATAAGCTTTTTGTCATTGCGATCTATGAGAGTTCTTTTGTGACTTCCCCCTTTTTAAAGCCAACGACATGTGGTGTTCCCAAGCCGCCTCCCATCCAAGTACTAACCACGCCCGACGTTGCTTAACTTCAGTGATCTGACGAGAACTGATGTATTCAACGTGGTGTGATCGTTGGCTTTAAAATCTTGAATTCACCCTGTACTCAAAGGATACATTGAGGTAACCATGAAACATTGGTTTGAATATTTTTTGTATCCACCTATAAGATCTGAGATATTTGACTAATTTACTTAAAATAATTCCCCAAGTCCCCATATCATTTTGTATTAAAACCTGTCGCTTTCCCTCTGTACTTTTTGTTTAGTGATACCTAATTTTTTTTTATTTGTTTCTGGTTGTGAGATGACGAACACAAAAAATTAACCCTTATAGTGGTCAGATTTTGGTAATGTTGTAAAGTTTGGGATAGAAAATCCCTAACGAACTAAATCAAACAANTTTGTATCCACCTATAAGATCTGAGATATTTGACTAATTTACTTAAAATAACTCCCCAAGTCCCCATATCATTTTGTATTAAAACCTGTCGCTTTCCCTCTGTACTTTTTGTTTAGTGATACCTAATTTTTTCTTATTTGTTTCTGGTTGTGAGATGACGAACACAAAAAATTAACCCTTATAGTGGTCAGATTTTGGTAATGTTGTAAAGTTTGGGATAGAAAATCCCTAACGAACTAAATCAAACAATTAAAACCTTTTTTTNCCAAGTACTGACCACGCCCGGACGTTGCTTAACTTCAGTGATCTGACGGGAACTGGTGTATTCAACGTGGTATGATCGTTGGCTCAATTAAAACCTTAATCTACAAGTCATACGGTGGCCTTCACTCTGTTAAATGAGACTCTGGGTGGACCCAAAAATTCTGGCACCAAATTCTATGTACGCAACAAATTGTGTAACGAACAGACAGACAGAGTTAAAACTAGGCTTATCTACGTTCAGTCAACTACATACTTGAGGGAAATAGTTAGGTAACTGTTCTGAATGCGAAAACATAGCCTTTTAGTTGTGTTCAAGATGATCAGTTCCACGCATCGAGATAACTTGAAACGCCTTAACGCATATCATAAGGATATTCAAACTTTTTCGGTAACCTCATATCAACCTATTTCAATTATTTTTTTAAACCTGATTCTAGAAATAGAGAGAACACGCGAATATGAGAAGAACGACGCCATTGCGATAGTGGTTTTTCTTCTCCATTTTTTTTTTTTTTTTTNTTTTTTTTTTTGTTCATAGTCTTAAAATGGTAAAAAAAAACTTTATGTAGTTAAAGTCTTTTAGATTTTTGGTCCGTCAAAATATTGGACACTAAAAGGGTTAAGAGAAATATTATTTTAATTCTCGATTAAAAATAAATATTTGAAAACGACAGTGTCGATAGGCATGGAGACAATTTCCCAGTCGATATCGACATTTTCCCAATCGATATCGACATTTTCCCCAATCGAATTCGACATTTTCCCAATCGATATCGACAATTTCCCAGTCGATATCGACACTTTCCCAGTCGATATCGACATTTTCCCAATCGATATCGACATTTTCCCAATCGATATCAACAATTTCCCAGTCGATATCAACAATTTCCCAGTCGATATCAACAATTTCCCAGTCGATATCGACACTTTCCCAGTCGATATCGACACTTTCCCAATCGATATCGACATTTTCCCAATCGATATCGACATTTTCCCCAATCGATATCGACATTTTCCCAATCAATATCGACAATTTCCCAGTTGATATCGACACTTTCCCAGTGGATATCGACACTTTCCCAGTCGATATCGACACTTTCCCAATCGATATCGACATTTTCCCAATCAATATCGACACTTTCCCAATCAATATCGACATTTTCCCCAATCGATATCGACACTTTCCCAGTCAGTATCGACACTTATATCTTTCTAAAAAAAAATATTATTTTTGTTTATTTAGATTTAAGTCTTTCATTTTAAATTGTACTATTACCGAATGTAACTATCAATGGCTCATTGGATGTACTCGTTAGATGTAAGAATATGTTATATATTTTTTTTATGTTTGTTTGACCGGGGAAAAAGATGTCGCGTCTCAAAGTTTGATCCGTCCTACGTCGTCTGAGATGTCGTTTCCATTTTCGATCTCCACGCTGTTTACAGACTAATGAAGACTGCAACCCAAAAAAATGATTTGGGTTTTAGATTGGTAGGATAAATACCTACTGACTAGCCTTTGTGGTTTTGCTCATGACCTAAACGCTTCATTCGAGAGTTTTGGTTTTGAATCTCAACAAAAGTAGATTTTTCCCAAAAAGACTATTTTGTACCTGTGGCAACGACGTGCGGACTCCCATTCGAGTATTTAAGACTGCCGACGTTGATTAAATACAATTTTATCCGTCGGAAAGTGGGATATTACATATAGGCCGGACTATCTCTGGTGGTACACCACACTTGGTACAACCAATGACCTTCGTCCTCACAATGGGAAATTGTATAATTAGGACGTGGCATGATAAACTAGATGATGTTTTAAGAACAGTAGCTGTAACAAATTATGTTCGCCCTCATGATGTCCGGTTTTACGCATCAGGACGACCTGGAACGCATACCATCACAGTTCCAGCCAAGGGCCATCAAAATAAACTCGTCCTCATGACGGCCGGTTTTACGCATCAGGACGACCTGGAACGCATACCATCACAGTTCCAGCCAAGGGCAATCAAAATAAACTCGTCCTCACGATGGCCGCTTCTATGCACCAGGACGAACTGGAACGCATATCATCACAGTTCCAGCCAAGGGCCATCAAAATAAACTTGTCCTCACGATGGCCGCTTCTATGCACCAGGACGAACTGGAACGCATACCATCACAGTTCCAGCCAAGGGCCATCAAAATAAACTCGTCCTAATGACGGCCGGTTTTACGCATCAGGACGACCTGGAACGTATACCATCACAGTTCCTGCCAAGCAAGGGCTGTCAAAACCTTTTTGGTAATTTCATATCAACAAATTTCTATTATTTTTCCAAAGTTGAATTCAAAAATGAAGCAAAAGTTGAATTTAATAGGAACACTGCTACCATCAATTGATAGCCTGTGGGAAATAATTAGGGGTAGGATTTTTCTTGTTTTTTTTTTTTTTTAGTTGAGTGAATGGCAGTTAAAATGTACTCCAACCTAATTTACATACTTATTTTCCAAACAGAGAGGTTGGAAAACGTTTTCACAGCCATGCCACGCAAAAAAGAAACATTTTTAAATCGGGAACGCGTCACAGTTGCGTCTCGGAATTTCTCAAAATACAGTTTTATCGTTATTATGAAAATTTATCATGTATATACAAAAAAAAAATATCAAGCCACATTTTATACGTTTTTTTATATATTTATATTATTCATTATTTATTTAGGTACATATATTATATTAAATTCAGTATTTTATCATATTTTTAAATTGATTGTTTAACGTGTCCTGTAATGAAAATGTTTATTTTTTTAAAGCTGATATTTTCAATATTAGGGCGATTTTTATTTAACAAAGCCGCCGCTGAGCGGAAGTTGATATTAAAAAAAAAAAAATTGGTTGTATAGAGTAGAACAGAACCGGTCAAATTCAAAAATTGGGATGAAATCTTTCATGCTGGATAAGGGTTCGTGTTGTATTGCTACAACCAACGATATAAAGAGTATAAAAAAAAGCTGTTGAGCGTCAGACTAATAAGACGGACAGTTTGAAATGAGTGATAAGACGGACTCTAAATGTTTATAGTGTTTAACTGAAATTAAAGAGAGTATTTCAGTCAAATCAAACCTCGGTCCCCAATTTTGCCCGAATTTAGTTGAACGAGTTCACAAAAAAAAAAAAAAATCGCCTTATCTTGAACGCAAGTTGTTTCCTATAACATTTCCGTTGATTTTTCAACGTGTAGTATATAAAAGGCCACAAAGAAAAGTAGACGAAGAAATATTTGTAATTCCCATGTACATTGTAATATTTTAAAATATAATTTTTGATATATGAATCCGTAGAGTAGTCGGTATTAAAGTAGTGATGGATATATGCCAAAACCAATCAATTAAACAATTTGAAACGTTGAGTTATGTTTGTGAACTGTAAGATAAATATGGCAATTGTAATTTTATTTACTTCTTAAAATATGTAAAATTCTTCTACTAGGTCTGGTTATTTTCAAAAATTGACAGTTTTAACTCTGAACCTTCTTATTTATCATCACGATTTTTCAAATTGTATTCAAATTCGTTCATCCGCTGGCTGTGTATGTAACGTGCCACTTATTGTTGACCGATTTTAAATAAATTTGGTATTCCCCATGGAATCTTATTGTTCCTCAAAGCTGGATGTTATTATCAGTGATATCACGTATAAGAGGTTTCGTTCTAAAGAACTGAAAAAAATAAACCCATGTGCCAAGATTTTTTAAGTAACTCTCTTCTCACTTATCGTTGACCGTGGAAATTTAAGTTGGTTTGGCACGTATCAAGTTTTATTTTATAGTCATTATAGTTTGTTTTATTCCTTTTTACATATACAATGATTTATATTAAATATATATTATGCTAAACTTGTATTCCCAATCAAGTATTTGTTATAATTTTTCGACGGCCTAACTCATGTCGATTAAAAAATGAGATTTTTAAGCTTTTGATAACCTCAAGTTCTAGCGAGTAATTTGAAAACAATGATGGAAATGATGCAAACTTATGGATTTTTTTTTTAAAAAAAAACCTGACCTAGGTACAGTTTTTTTTTTTTTTTTTTTTTGAAAATTTGTTGATCAGACCTTTTATTATTATATAGAAAAATGACAAGAAACAAGTTTCGATTCTTTCGAGTATTTTCAAATGCGGCCTTCATACGTGAAAACTTTAAATGTGATACTGGCAAAAATGAAATAATAATTTAGATACTAAAATACGATTATCTAAAAGCAAAATATTTTAGTTCCAAATGTCACCACTAGACTGAGTATTTTTTCTGTTTCGCTATAGGTAAGACCCCTTTTTACTCCTAATTGCTACAAAATATCAATCTCAGAAACGTATTGTCTAAAAACGCCTTCAACAAGATATTTTTTTTTTTTAAAAAAAAAAAATATGAGTTCCATCCAATACATAAACTATTTGAGCAAATATTTCTGGATGGACAACTTTACTGTCATGTGGTAATCCGGTAGGCTCGATGAAAAATCCAGGTCGCTCATTTTCTGAGAAAAAAATCAAGAATAAAGAAGCCTTTAAGACACTTTGTAGAACTCTCAAAATAATATTTATTTTTATAATGATAACAATTAAAAACTTTAGCAGTAGACTACAAATAAGGCTGCTGTCTCATACATCTGACTATCATCGGACACGATGATGTCATTTCCATTTTTAACTAAATAAATAAATATTCATAAATAAAGAAACAAATACTGCAAAGAAAAATAGAAAGAATAATTTTGCTTTTAAAATATGGCTTTCATGCGAGAAAACTAAAATAATAGCGAAAATTAAATAATAATTTAGATATTAAAATACGACTATATCTAAAAGCAAAATATTTTAGTTCTAAAAGTTACCACCAGACGGAGTATTTTTCATATGTCTCTATTATAGAAGATCTCTTTTCACTCCTAATTGCCTACTACAAAATATCATTTTTCAACTATACCGCAGAAACGTATTGTCAAAAAACGCCTTCAAAAATGGTATTTTTTACCCAGCAAAATTGTTTAGTATTTTGTTGCTACTATTTTATCAAATTTCCAGTATTCTATGATTTCCATTACAACATCGGAAAATCGAACGTAACTCGAGAACGGTTAGTCATAATTTGATTGATGCATGATGCAGATTAATGGAGAAAAAGAACATCGTAACCCTGGACCGAGGTCCAGTGAGAAATGGTCGAAAATTTAGTGATAAGACATATTTTAATAACTAGCTTTACAAAAACCAAGTTACGACTTTTGGTTTATTATTTTCAATAATGAACCTTTGGAATCGTCACGAAAAAAAAAAAAAAAAAAAAAAAAAAAAAAAAAAAAAAAAAAANCCCCCCTCAAAATTTGATATTATACGTTTCAAGGCACGTAGAATCCAAAAATCGAATAAAAAAAAAATCCGTTTTTCCGCGGTCCGCCGTGATGGGCACTTTTGCCACTTAGCGTTGACCGATTTGGATGAAATTTCCTATATAGGTCCCATCTGGGCTCTAATTGTGCCCCGAAACTGAATACACCCTCGGCGATTTTTGCTGCTTTTTAGCGGTTTTCAGTATTGCTGTCTAAAGGAGAGCTAGAGATATGAAATTTTGTATGTATGTCATATTTGGGGTCTCAGTTAGCTCCGAAACTTTTGGGTTCAATCAAATATACCGCTGGCGGTTTTTACCGCTTTAAAGCGGTTGTCATTAATCCTGTCTAAAAAGAGAATGGTAAGAGCCAGAAACTTCAAATTTAGTAGGTATGTCAGATTTGGAATCGTCACGAGAACCCACCCTCATTTTTTTTGGGGGGGGGGTATTTTTTGGCCAGAAAAATAATAAACCCATGTGTCACATCGGCAGAGTTTTTCTACTTGGGCGTTTATTAGGTCTCAATGTCCATGAATATGTGCATTCTATTCAAATTTAATTCCTTGCGCTAATGTAATACTCTTGCTATGATTAATCGTCACAGTTGATCTCCGACAGTATTGCTTCCAGGAATCAGATCCTGCTTCTCGACCACCGCCAGTATGTTTTTCGCCTCCAAAGGCGCCTCCAATTTCGGCTCCATTTGTTGGAATATTAATGTCGACTATACCACAGTCAGATCCTTTTGGTCCAATCCACTGAAATTAAACAGAAAGTTATTAAAAGTTCAGTAGTAGCATCTCGTTCACACTCAACGATTTTTTTTGTCGTCACGTTTTTACGTGTGATTGCACCCAAAAGTTTCGGGGCACAATTAGAGCGCAGGTGGGACCTATATACCAAATTTCATCCAAATCGGTCAACGCTAAGTGGCAAAAGTGCACATCACGGCGGACAAACGGATTTTTTTTTATTTGATTTTTGGATTCTACGTACCTTGAAACGTATAATATCAAATTTTGAGGGGGGGGTATTTTTTTTTGGTGACGATTCCAAAAGTTCATTATTGAAAATAATAAACCAAAAGTTAGATTATTATTAACCCTCTCGCGCACGTGGTAGCAAACTTGCTACCAAAAGTTGGTGAATTATCTAATTTTTCTTCTGTCCCCCCTTAGTATTTTTGTTGATTTCAGAGCATTGTGTGAAAGGTTCTTTACTCTTACAGCTAATACTAAGCGGGGACAGAAGCAAAATAGATAACTCACCAACTTTCGTAGTAAGTTTGCTATTACGGGCGCGAGAAGGTTAAACTGTTTGCAGGCCTCTATTGAGACTAATTACAATTATCAGTGCGAACTTTATTTGGATCTATTGTCCAGCGGCGGGGATGGAATTAGATTCGAACCAACAGCCTCCTGGTTAAGAAGCCACCGCCTCAACCAACTGAGCTACTGAGGCTGTTAAAAAACGTTAGATGATCCAGTGGCATGTGTCATCTAAATGAAGATGTTTCTATTGCACGATTGTCTCTCCTTTCCAAATAGAATTACATTTATTGCTGTCGATTACCCGTCGCACTGCTATTATTGATTCAGTTCGGCCAATCGGCCATACTCAATCAAACAAAATGTTTTATGTAGCTTCTATCGATTTTGGCCAACGACCTACCTTGAATAGATTGCCAATATCTTTGGTAAATATACTACTTGATAGTCCTTGTTTGACTTCGTTATTCCAAACAATAGCCTCATCCAGGTCTTCAAAGGGGAATACATAAACTATTGGAGCAAATGTTTCTCGATGGACAACTTTACTGTCATGTGGTAACCCGGTTACGATTGTAGGTTCGACGAAAAATCCAGGTCGGTCAATTTTCTGAAAAAAAAAATTAGAGTGAAAAAACCTTTAAGACACTTGCTAGAACCATCAAGATAATATCTTATCTATTTTTATAATCATAACAATTAAAAGCTTTAGCAGTAGACTGCGACTTATCTGGAGCTGTTGTCCCATACATCTGACTACCATCGGACACGATGATGCCACTATTGATTGATTGATAAACTTTATCAGTAGACTACAACCTATCTAGAGCTGTTGTCTCATACATCTGGCTTCCACTCAAGAGTCTATTTTTTTACGCCTTAAACAACGTTGGTTAAGGTTAAGTTATATTCGTGAGCTTAATACCTCTTTAGGGCCATATAAGCCCCTACACCTAAGCCTCAACTGGGCTTTTTGTGCTTGGAAAGTAACTTCTTTGCCTAGCTGAGGCCATAGATCTGAGCAAGCTTGATCAGCCCTTTGTCTAGGTATTTTGCGTGAATGTCAAGTCCGGGATGTAGCGGTCCCATGCTTAGTTTTCACGCAAGTAGTGAGTTGCAATCAAAAAATGACGTGAGAAGCAGTCTCCTCATCCTCCCCACAGAATCTATATTTGGTCCTGATGGAGGCCCATAGTTTCTAGCCAACTCAGGCAAACCCGGTCGTTTTGTAACAACCATTGATTTAGGACATTAAATAGATTGATGTTGTCATAAGCGGTTCTAGCCTAAAATTCTGGGGGGGGGGGCTTGCTTTTTTTTTCTGTTCCTGAAAAGCACACCTGTATTAGCATATATAACCTATATTTTTCCCCTTAAAACCGCCTATGGATGTTGTTATCATACCTTGCCACCAAATTCAATAGTGCCGCCATTTTGTTTAATTTCTTCTATGGTTGCCAAATAGGCTTTTACAGCAGCCTCATTATGCAGTGGTCCATAAAGTGTATTCTCTTCCAAAGCATCCCCTGTTCGAGTTAATACATTCTTGTAGGAGTTAGTCAGATACTGGACAACTTTTTCATACACCTGTAATGGAATAGTTATGTTAACGCCTGGTATTTATTAGAGTAGATAACGTGCAATTATTTAATATCTTTTTTGTTTTTTGGTTTATTATTTTCAATAATGAACCTTTGGAATCGTCACGAAAAAAAAAAAAAAAAAAAAAAAAAAAAAAAAAAAAAAAAAAAAAAAAAA
>CM022882.1:21201979-21215252 GCA_012654025.1 Pachypsylla venusta
ACCCTTCATTCTCCCACTAATTTTTCTATCACACAATACTCCACTCAATTTTCTCCAATTCATCCATCCACAATTTACTCTATGATTCACTTCACATCCTATATTCCCATTCTTTTCCAAAACTGATCCTAGGTATTTGAACTTGTCCACTGCAGGTAGTTGCTGGTCTTGAAGTTTGAGATGTAATCCGTCCACCTGTTGGGTTGTAAAATACTCGGTCTTTGTTCTGCTTATTCTTAATCCTCTTCGTTCTAGGGCTTTCCTCCAACTTTCTAACTTCAATTCCAGCTCCTCCTGAGTGAACTCGCAGAGGACAATGTCATCAGCAAATAACATGCTCCACGGGGCTTCTCCTCTTATTTCCTCTGTCATCACATCCATTACTATGTCTTCATTCCCCCTTTTTTTCTCTCTTTCTTTTCACTTCTTAAAAAGTTAATTCTATAAAGAGTTAAATAATAATAATAAAATATGAGGCATTCGTACCGAAGTCGACGTGATAGTTTGTAGTCAGATAAATTGAAACATTGCCTGTTAGCAATATTTTTGGTTTATTGTTTTCAAATGAACTTTTGGTATCGACATGAGCAATAACTTCTTCAAATATTTTACGTTTTTTGATATTTTACGTTTCTAATTACCGTAACGTAGAATCCAAAAATCGAATAAAAATCCATTTGTACGACGGCACCGTGCGCCGGAAGTGACTCTTTTTTTGTAATGTAGATGTCTTATTTGAATAAAACTATAAGTTAGTCAACAGTTGTTTTGTATTTGAGACCCATGTGACGATCCAGCCATCATCCAAGATCTTTATATTTTTTTAAAAAAATAATAACTTTTTTTTTTAATTTGGTTTAACGTCTCCTTAACATCTATTGGTCATTCAAGACGGGGGTTTTACCCTCCATTCGCTGGAAACTTGTTAACCAGCTACCCACATTGACCTCACCCAGCCTGAGTTGGGCCGGAAAAAAGGGCCAACGACACGTGGTTTTCCCAAGCGGTCACTCATCCAAGTACTGACCACGTCCGACGTTGCTTAACTTCAGTGATCTGACGGGAACTGGTGTATTCAACGTGGTATCGTTGGCTGAAAAAAAAAATAACTTTATTAATAACAATAAATATACTATTGCAATATTAAACTTCCTAAGCTAAGTTTAACTTATTCGGAGGTTGTCTCTTTGTTTTGTTTATTTTTTTCTGAAGTTAAATCTCTTATCTCTTCTTTCTTAAATAATTTATAATTTAAATTTAAATTATTCAAAAGTTTAGCTATTCAAAAGTTATCTTGATTATAGTTGATTTTAGATTTGTCTTTAATCTAAATTTATTTGTTTCACTCAAAAAATCCTGACAGTAATCATATAATAGAGTGGGGATAATGTTCTCTAGTCTTCAGTTGCCATACAATTTGGTACATACGTTTGGTCGTTTAAATCTTTGTGATCTTAACGCATAGGGCTGATCTTGAATCTGTCTATATTCTTCGTTGTGGAATTTTAGATATGGAAGAAGCCAACGATCATACCACGTTGAATACACCAGTTCCCGTCAGATCACTGAAGTTAAGCAACGTCGGGCGTGGTAAGTACTTGGATGGGTGATGCTTGGGAACATCACGTATCGTTGGCTCATTTTTCCGGCCCAACCCAGGCTGGGTGAGGTCAATTTGGGTAGCTGGTTTGCATGTTCCCAGCGAATGGAGGGTAAAAGGGGCTTTTTACCATTCAAGACGGGACGTCTTGAATGACCAATAGATGTTAAAGGGACGTTAAGCCAAATTAAAAAAAAAAAAAAAANAAAAAAAAAAAAAAAAAAAAAAAAAAAAAAAAAAAAAAAAAAAAAAAGATATGGAAGAATGAACTTAGACAGTTTTGAAGTTCCTTTAGAAAAATAATATCTTCAAAAAGGTTGTAATGTATTTTTTGGTTATAATATGGCATTCTACTGTTGGGATTCTAACACAGGCATATGTTGAGTTTGTAAAAATAAAATAAATATTGTTATTTCAGGCTTTGGCACAGGCATGCGCACTAACGCCTCCTGGTCAAGACTATCCACCTGTCGTTCTCAATAGAGGAAAGAAAATGTCTACTGAAAAATTCAAAGAAATTCTAGACGAAGAGGCGCTCATTTTGAAAACAACATACTGGTAATAATTTTGTCAAAATATTTGGCCGGACGAAGTAGATAAAGATAAATGTATATCTCTGTGTTAAGGTACTATCATACTATTTGTCATGATGCCAAATTTAGTCATTTTTTGATTTCAAACAGTACCAAAGAGTGTGATCGACAAATATATTTGATCAAACTCAGCCAACCCATAGAATTTTATCCTCATAAATTTGAGATATTTACCACATAATAATAGCACCCAAAAAAACTGCCGGTGTCAAGGGACTCTTCAGTCCTATTCGGGCAGTATAAATAAGGACTATTATTATTACTGCCGGTGTCAAGGGACTCTTCAGTCCTATTCGGGCAGTATAAATAAGGACTATTATTATTACTGTCCACTTACTTCTCGCTATTGTGGTATTCACCCTATTACCGGTCTATGACAAGGTAATAGGGTTGGTTTGCTTCAATCACAACATATCACGCCGAAAGTATTTTGCTTAAATCTTTTCTTTGCGTGATATGTTGCCAGAGGCTTCCCTGCCTTGGTGGTCTGCAGATATTTCTGAACAGAAACACTTCGAGCAATAGGAAACCTCTGCCAGGCAAGGTGGATTACCTCAGGCCGAGCGAATGGTTTATTGTCTTTGGCTTGACAAGTCCGGTCCATTTTCTGTTTAACGTTCTCCAGCGAGACGATTATTATTAGTATTATTTGGTTGTTGTTGTTGTTGTTGCTAACGTTTGTGTCTACGTCATCCATCACACCGTTTCCAGGTCAAGAAAAACTACTGCTTCGCGGGGATTTGTCCAGAGGTTCAGACTAGTTGGTTTGGCTAGACAATCCGGACCGAAGTTGGGCCAATGTTGCTCTTGTTGATCTGGGCAATATTTTTTCAGGACCCTATTTGGCTCGTAATTTTTATTAGGTTTGTTTGTAATAACATTCTATTATTATTTGGTGTCTAGAACCACACAGTTTGAAAATGATCTACTTTTTTCCCCAGTATAATTTTAGTGTTTGCATTTTTTTCCCCCAGCGAATGTCCAAATTACGATATGATAATGCCGATTTTATTGGAAAAAGGTATTCATGCTCTACCTGAAAATTGTAAATTAACACCCGGCATTCCTCTTCGACCCATGTTGGCACATCCCACCAAAGGAATTCATGAAGTACTTAAAAGATTTGAAAATATTGAGTTTACCTGCGAGTGGAAATACGATGGAGAGAGAGCTCAGGTATGTTAACACAAAGGGGTGCTTCGGCAAGCGCGTTAGAGGTATTGGCCTTTCTGTGTGGTATTTTCCTATCATATTTGCGCACTTTGTCTGCAATTAGGCGGGGGGGGGACTGCTATAAATTTTGGCTATTTTTAATTATGAACCTAGAAATTGACCACAGAAATATATACCCACCTTGAAAGTTTATATTTTACGCTTTGTACGTAGAATCCTTCCAAGGCACCCAAGTCCATGCCAATCGTAAAAGGCGACTAAGGGCAGGGTCGGAAACGATATATCCTTTGCACCACCCATGCAGAAAGCAAGGAGAAGCTACTGCATTATATCCTTCCTATGTCCCCTGTGGACAGGGGGACTTAAAAAAAATACTTCTAAGACACCCAAGTCCATGCCAGTCGTAAAAGGCGACTAAAGGAAGGGTGGGAAACGATATCTTAAAACCCATGCAGAAAGCAAGGAGGAGCTACTGCATTATCCGTAAGGATTCTGAAGTATCAACAACTCATGACGAGTTGTTGCAAACCAGTTTTAATGGCTGTTAACCTATGATGATAAACGTAGAATCCAAAAAAATCGAATAAAAATTGTACGCCGTTAAGTAGAATTTTTACCAATTAGCGCTGACCACTTTCAATGAAATTTGTTATGTAGGTCTTCATGAGCGCTGTAACTTTTCTTCATCTCCTACAATTCAAAGGTTCCGTACTAAAGGAACAGAATATTTTCTGTGAAGATTTCTGAAACTATTTAAAGTTAACTCAAATATAAGAAATACTTTTTTAAAAAATAGAAAATGAATAACACGAACGTAAGCAAGATGATATGTACAACGAGATGTTGTGAAGACGACAATGAATTTTCAGCTTGTCTCCGAGGCGGAGTTCCGAACTCTCTAAATTCGGATAAGGTTCTAGATTTAAAAAAAAAAATCAGTGCAATTTTTTTACTTTCCCTTCTTCTAGAACATGGGTTCTCAAACGGTGGTACGCGAAGGTGGTATTTCAGGTTGTACGCGAAGCCATTTTCAGTTGAACACAAATTATCATAAAATAAATAAATGCATTATGTAAAAAAAAAGAAAAAAAAAAGTCCACCTTATAATACGAGTGACTTAGAGTAGATTAGAAATCCGTTCGCAGAATACTCATATGCAGGCGTTGCTGACGAATATAAAGAATCGTTTATCGATCTGACAAGTGACAGCACCGTGAAAGATATGTTCAACAGTGGTAGTATTTTAGTTGATTTTTGGATGAAAATCAACAAGATCAAGTATCCAAGTTTCCACAAGAAAGCACTAAAAGCCCTATTACCCTTTGTTACCACATATATGTGCGAATTGGATTTTCTCAAATGTTGTACTTGAAAAACAAGTATAGGAGTAAATTAGATGTGTCTCATGACATTCGCGTAAAAATTAGTATTATTCAGCCTGATATTGAAGCAATTGTTTCTGATAAGAGTAGGTAGTACGTAATCTCATCGGAACAGGAGGAAGTGGGTTCAAAACCCAACCTTTCTACTCACTCTGCCACTCTGTTTTACATCTTATCAGGTACCTTTGCATGATTATTTTTTAACTTCATCTTCTTTGTGGATTTATGTTCTCATATGTTAATATTTTTTTTTTATTTTCCTTTATACAACCCCTTCCCCCAGGGTGTCAAAAATTCGAAAAAATACCAAGTGGTACTTGGTATTGTGAACGTTGAGAACCCCTGTTCTAGAAGATCTATTTATAACTTTAACTTTTCCGAATTCTACTTGGGTCGGCGTTGCTTTCCTTCATTGTACCATGCTACAATCTTTTGTTCGGCGCCTACTCTCTTTAGCTGTAATACTTTCCTGGCAAGCTGACCCTAGCTTGCCTCTCACAGTATCAATAGGAACTGCGTAGAAACCAGCCTTTTACTGATGATCTCTCATCATTGGTTTGAAGCAGATTTTTTTTTAAAGGCTGGATGCCCTTCCTAACACAAAACCTTCTGTATTTACACGGGTTTAGGATCGTCGCCTAATGAAGCTGGTTTGCCCCCCTCGGAGGCTACATTTTAAAATATAAACTATTATATTATACTAGCGGGTTTGCCAGTGCTTCGCTACGGCCTCTAGCTTGGTGCCTTAGAGGCATAGCCGTTCCCGTACTAATACTATTTTATGATTTCCCTTACATAAATAAAAAAAAAACGGCCGTAACTCAAAAACGGTTGAGTAATTTTTTGCAAACTATGTCCTACGTAAATTAAGGTTTAAAAGGTGATCTAAAACTTTCTCGCTTTGAGTTGATATATTGTCGCGACAAAATTTAAGATGTCGGACAATGACCAGCTAAATTCGGTCAAAAATCGAAAAATTCGCCGTAACTCGAAAACGGTTTGACATTATTGAATTCTGATAATTTTTCTGGAGTTTCAGCCTATGGTTTCGGGGGGTCCATTCTCATTAATTTTTCGATATTTCTTACCGTTTTGGCTAAACAATGAGTGATACATACACACACATAAATTTATTTGTTGTTAACGTTCTCAACGACTCTCCGGGCCAAGAAAGGCGGTCACTCCAACAGGATCTGTCCACAGTTCTGACGACTCCAGATTGGTTTAGGTTTGATGGACAGTTGAAAAAATGATTTACATCATGCACAGCCAGCATACATAGAGGACAACGATCAGATACTTCAGGGTTTACCAAGGATTTATATACCAACTCTTTGAGGAAATATCTGGAGCAGCACGGCTGGGTCCAACGGAGTAAAACACAGTGAGTTGTCGTCGGAACGATGTTGATGGTCTTTGGCCGTGCACGAGGGCACGGGTAGCCCCGGTACGAAGAACCAACCATCTTGGGGCCACACACATAAATTTATCAGCGATATCTACCCTTTAAAATTAAAATTTTGCAAATTTCTTAGTGCACACTTACATGGTGCAACGAAGGTCACTGCCAAATTTCAAGTCTGTAGCATTAATAGTTTCTGCTCTACGTTGATCAGTCACTCAGGACATTGCCTTTTATATATAAAGATTTCTTGTGCCCCACGTAGCCCGTTAGGGCGCCCCACAAACCTTGTGCACTCGCCCCGTTTGTCCCCTTCCCCCTAGTTACGTCCCATGTGGTTAATTGGCAGTTTTTGGTAGTTTCTAACTAATACATTTTTCCTCCTCTCTCCAGGATGCTGTGGAGTCTGACATTACCGTCCAAGTGTGTGTGTTCCTATTCGACTTGCTCTACCTCAATGGGGAACCCCTGGTCAAAGAAACGTTCAGTAAGAGACGAGAGCTACTTCGTCAACATTTCAAAGTTGTAGAAGGACAATTTGTATTTGCAACCAGTTTAGATACAAATGATATGGAAAAAGTACAAGAATTTTTAGATGAAAGTGTAAAAGGTAAGGGACGATAAAACTGATGCTCAATGGTCCCAACTGAGACAAAAGAAACTGATGTTCATTGGTCCCAACTGAGACAAAAAAAACTGATGTTCAATAGTCCCAACTAGACAAAAAAAACTGATGTTCAATAGTCCTAACTGGGACAAAAAAAAACTGTTGTTCAATAGTCCCAACTAGACAAAAAAAACTGATGTTCAATAGTCCTAACTGAGACAAAAAAAAACTGTTGTTCAATAGTCCCAACTAGACAAAAAAAACTGTTGTTCAATAGTCCTAACTGAGACAACAAAACTGACGTTCAATGGTCCTAACTGAGACAACAAAACTGACGTTCAATAGTCCCAACTGAGACAACAAAACTGACGTCCAATAGTCCCAACTTAGACTACAAAACTGACGTTCAATAGTCCCAATTGAGACAACAAAACTGACGTTCATTAGTCCGAATTGAGACAACAAAACTGACGTTCATTAGTCCGAATTGAGACATCAAAACTGACGTTCAATAGTGCCAATTGAGACAATAAAACCGACGTTCAATAGTCCCAACTGAGTCAACAAAACTGACTTCAATAGTCCCAACTTAGATTACAAAACTGACGTTCAATAGTCCCAATTGAGACAACAAAACTGACGTTCATTAGTCCGAATTGAGACAACAAAACTGACCTTCATTAGTCCGAATTGAGACAACAAAACTGACGTTCAATAGTGCCAATTGAGTACCAACTGAGACAAAAAAAAACTGATGTTCAATAGTCCCAACTGAGACAAAAAAACTGATGTTCAATAGTACCAACTGAGACAACAAAACTGACGTTCAATAGTCCCCAACTGAGACAAAAAAAAAAAAAAAAAAAAAAAAAAAAAAAAAAAAAANAAAAAAAAAAAAAAAAAAAACTGATGTTCAATAGTCCGAACTGAGACAAAAAAAACTGATGTTCAATAGTCCGAACTGAGACAAAAAAACTGATGTTCAATAGTCCCAACTGAGACAACAAAACTGACGTTCAATAGTACCAACTGAGACAACAAAACTGACGTCCAATAGTCCCAACTGAGACAACAAAACTGACGTCCAATAGTCCCAACTGATTCAACAAAACTGACGTCCAATAGTCCCAACTGATTCAACAAAACTGACGTTCAATAGTCCCAACTGAGACAACAAAACTGACGTCCAATAGTCCCAACTGAGTCAACAAAACTGACTTCAATAGTCCCAACTTAGACTACAAAACTGACGTTCAATAGTCCCAATTGAGACAACAAAACTGACGTTCATTAGTCCGAATTGAGACAACAAAACTGACGTTCAATAGTGCCAATTGAGACAATAAAACCGACGTTCAATAGTCCCCAACTACTGGACTTCATGAAATTCCGAAAGGAAAGGCCACCACAATCAATAATTTTGGGAAATTGATTTACCTCCAAACTTCGTCTTTTTAAAATATTTGTGATAGCCTAGTATTTTTTAGATATGCAATGTGTAAGCACTAGCTATTTTTCCTCTTTTTTTTTAGGTAATTGTGAAGGTCTTATGGTAAAAACACTGGACACAGATGCAACATATGAAATAGCTAAACGATCTCACAATTGGTTAAAACTGAAGAAAGACTATTTAGATGGCGTAGGTGATACGTTAGATGTGGTTGTACTTGGAGGTTATTTGGGTCGAGGAAAGAGAACAGGCGTTTATGGAGGTTTTCTGTTGGGTTGCTATGACCCTGAGAATGAAGAGTTTCAATCACTTTGTAAGGTAAGTTATCTCTCGGTGTCTGCCTCGGTAGCGCAGTTGTTAAACGCTCTCCTGGTAAACAGGTGGGCGGGGGTTCAATTCCCAGCAGAGGCAGGATTTTTTAATTAATTTGCGTATTTGATCACATAAAAATAGAGTTCTAAGGGTTAGGTGGTAGAAAATGCCTCGAGGCATTAACCTCGCCTAGTTGTTACCTTCCACGCAAGAGTCTATTTTTCTTTTTCTCTCTCCTTTTTGGAGGGTGTCAGTGATTTTTTTTCTTTTCTTTTCTTCAGATCTAAGCATTAGCCAACGATCATACCACGTTGAATACACCAGTTTCCGTCAAATCACTGAAGTTAAGCAACGTCGGGCGTGATCAGTACTTGGATGGGTGACCGCCTGGGAACACCACGTATCGTTGGCTCTTTTTTCCGGCCCAACCCAGGCTAGGTGAGGTCAATGTGGGTAACTGGTTTGCAATTTTCCAGCGAATGGAGGGCNTATTGTTTTAGAATAATTGGTGCTATAAAAAGTAGTGATGATAGCTCATTACCATCCGAGGCGCCATTTTAAAAAAGGTCATAATTTAAAAAAAAAGTTCTGGATGCGTTCCCGACCAGTTTTAAATTTATGGCATAACATATATTTTCCATTAGTAAAACAAAATTTAGGTTTTCTAAAAAAAAAAAAATCTTTGAATTTAAAAACAAAAAGTCAAAACTATCTGAATTTCCCTCATTTATTACTGGAACTCGTTCTTGTTTATTTTCTTTCAGATTGGAACCGGTTTCAGTGATGAAGATCTCACTAATCATTCAGAACATTTCAAATCTCACATCATTCCAAACGCAAAACCATATTACCGTTTTGACGCGTCACTCTCACCGGATCATTGGTTTGATGCTGTAACAGTGTGGGAAATTAAATGTGCAGATTTGTCTTTATCTCCTATACATAAAGCAGCACAAGGCATTGTAAGTTTTTATCCTTTAAATAAATTAAAACAAAATACCAAAAAGACTATTTATTATAATTTATTAAGAAACTAGTTTCGAATCATTCGATTCATCGTCAGTCTAGTTGAGTCGAAGAATGGAAATTAAGTCAACCTCCATCCTTCAACTCGGCTAGACTGATTCGAAACTAGTTTCTTCATAAATTATAATAAATAGTGTTTTTGGTANAAAAAAAAAAAAATGGGGGAACCATTCTAGTCCATCGGGTAAAAAAAAATCTGAGTGTGGTGATGCTTGTTCACAAAGCATTAATTTTTTGTTCTGGTAAATTGAAGTCGCGCAGGTACATTTTTCGAGTTGCTGTGGGTAGTCCCCTATATAACTTCCAGTTTCAACTTATACATAAGCCTTCACGTAAAGCTTCGCTACATCAACTCCCATCTACTCAGTTGTCCTCATGAGACTGATTGTACCCCAATAAAGCCAATCACATGATTTACCCGAGCGGTTTCTTAAACTCAAATTTACACTGCCTGAACATCGATCGTTGCTCGTCAGTTTTCGACGAGCACGAACACAAACGAGCATTCTGTTCACACAGCTCGAGCATTTCTGACGATCAGTTACTCGAGATCAGGCTCGAGCATTCGCTTCGAACATGATCGGTTCGCGGCGACTGTTTTACACTGCCTGAGCCTCGAACGAATACCCGTTCGTCACCTCTGTTCGCGACGAATGATCGGGCAGTGTAAATGGCCTTTATGTTTCGTTGAATTGAGATACTATGTCAAATAAAACAATAATAAGGTAAATAAAATACTATATCTTTACTTGACAATAAAAATTTGAATAATTTTAGAGCTGACTAGAAGTGGTTAAAGAGACTTTTCGACCAGCTTAGCTCTGATGATGTGCTCAGGAAAGTACGAAACTAGTCAGTTCTAACATGATTTTCATTTTTACTGTCAAGTGAAAATATAGTATTTTATTAATATTATTATGTAATAATTATTTCTATTATTGACCTTATCATGGATTAAATTTACAGATTGATCCAGAAAAGGGCATTTCTTTAAGATTTCCAAGATTTTTAAGAATACGAGATGACAAGACTGTTGAAGAGGCCACGTCAGCAAGACAGGTAAGACATTTGGAGAAAAGATTTACATTTCTTTAAGATTTCCAAGATTTTTAAGAATACGAGATGACAAGACTGTTGAAGAAGCGACGTCAGCAAGACAGGTAAGACATTTGGAGAAAAGATTTTCATTTCTTTAAGATTTCCAAGATTTTTAAGAATACGAGATGACAAGACTGTTGAAGAGGCCATGTCAGCAAGACAGGTAAGACATTTGGAGAAAAGATTTTCATTTCTTTAAGATTTCCAAGATTTTTAAGAATACGAGATGACAAGACTGTTGAAGAGGACTCGTCAGCAAGACAGGTAAGACATTTGGAGATTTTCCTTTCTTTAAGATTTCCAAGATTTTTAAGAATACGAGATGACAAGACTGTTGAAGAGGCCTCGTCAGCAAGACAGGTAAGACATTTGGAGAAAAGATTTTCATTTCTTTAAGATTTTCTGTCCCTGACACTTTCACTGTGTAGTGTAGATGCTCCTTAATGGGCGCCGGAGAGCACTGTCACTGACACTTTCACTGTGTAGTGTAGATGCTCCTTAATGGGCGTGAGAGAGCAGTGTCATGACACTTTTAATTGTGCAGTGTAGATGCTCCTTAATGGGCGCCGGAGAGCACTGTCCCTGACACTTTCACTGTGTAGTGTAGATGCTCCTTAATGGTCGTCGGAGAGCACTGTCCCTGACACTTTCACTGTGTAGTGTAGATGCTCTTTAATGGTCGTCGGAGAGCACTGTCACTGACATTTTCACTGTGTGGTGTGGATGTTCTTTAATGGTTTCATCAATTATCTTTCCAGGTGGCTGATATGTATCAGAATCAAGATCAAATATTAAATCAACAATCATCAACGTCTAAGATAAACGAGGAAGATTTTTATTAAAAACAAACAAGACCAGCAGTTAGAAATCTAAATATGTGAATCCAGCTCCGAGGTTCACAAATTTTAAAAAAGCTTCGGAAAAATGAACGATTTTGATTGGTGTATTTGAGGTCACGTGATTTGCGTATGATTACACTCTAGCTCAGAGGTTTACAATTGTGACGTCACGTGATTTGCGTATGATTACACTCTAGCTCAGAGGTCTACAAACTTTTAAATAACTTCGGAGTAATAAATTATTCAGAATGGTCGTTGTTGTGACGTCACGTGATCTTCGTACACTCTCAAACCCAGGGTTTGTATAACGTCACACACGTTTTTTGTGAAATTGAATTTCAATTTTGACATCGAATTTTCTTGGTATTTTCGTATTATTTCTTTATAAAAAAATCCTGAACTGTTTTCGTTTAATTATTTTTAATCTTTTTTTAATACTTGCAAAGAAAAATCGTAATACCGGGGGCGCATACTTCTGTATAATAATAAATAAATATTTTATGTATAATAATAAATATTTTTATGTATAATAATAAATATTTTTTATGTAGAATTAGATACAAATACTAATTCATGCTACAAATGGTTTTATTATTTTTGGGATGGTTATAATATCTTCACTTGACTATAAAAGATAATAAAGATGTTAATTAGAGCTGACTAGTTTTATAACCCCCTGAGTAGATAAAAAGGGGGTTTCACATTTTCTACTTGGTCTGGTTATGTTTGGGGGTAACTCAACCTCCCAACGAAATTTGAGTAGATATGACAATAGCGACCAGTGGTAGCTTTATAAGGTAATTGCTTTGTATTGTTTGGTGTATTGTAGTGCCTTATAATGCAATGATGGGCACAAAATTGTGACCGAGTTGGTGACTAACTTGATGTGAGTGATAGAATGATTGAGTGAGAGACTTAGTGAATGAATAACTGAGTAAAATTGGAAGTGTGATTAAGTGAATTAGTGTGTGACTGAGTAATAGTTTGACAAAATTTTCGCCCAATAATCGTAATCAACTGTCTTCTGTCAGGCTAACTCCATCAATGCAATCCGTTTTTCAAAATTTCAAACCATTTGGTAAATAGTGAATGACCACAATTCATACGACGGAATAACGCAAAAACGGTTAGCTCAAAACTTCGTATTTTTTCATATTTTTGTGGTCGCCTGGTATTTTTTAGATATGCAATGTGCAAATCATATAAAACAATTTGGTAAATAGTGAATGACACAAACAATTCATACGACAAAAAACGGAATAACGCTAAAACAGTAAGTCATAGAATGGATTTGATTATGCCAGTCGCTTTGTGAGGTCGAAATACATCTCTCTAGACTAATCACACTTCCAATTTCCTACTTTCGATTTTTTCGACAAAAAAATAGAAGGTTAACCCCTTTAATGTTTTTTGAACGGAATATGGATGGAATTTTTTCCCGTTTAAATGCCTCCCATTCACCGACATTCTATACGCTGAGTCCAAAAAACGAATCCGTTCTTCGATAGCTCCCACCGTTCCAGAGATATCTTGATTTAGCTCAAAACTTCGTATTTTTTCAAATTTTTGTGGTCGCCTGGTATTTTTTAGATATGCAATGTGCAAATCATATAAAACAATTTGGTAAATAGTGAACGACACAAACAATTCAAACGACAAAAAACGGAATAACGCTAAAACAGTAAGTCATAGAATGGATTTGATGATGCCAGTCGCTTTGTGAGGTCGAAATACATCTCTCTAGACTAATCACACTTCCAATTTCCTACTTTCGATTTTTTCGACAAAAAA
>CM022882.1:21237250-21255814 GCA_012654025.1 Pachypsylla venusta
ATTTAAGTTGCCCCTTCCGTGCTGCATACTCTCAAGAATTTCTAGGGGGGGCAGCTGCCCCCCCTTCCTACGCCCATGACGGTCGCTTTCGTCTTATGATATTTTGAACAAATCAATCTGCTTGGATATATCGTAACAATCATTAAAAAAAAATCGTCTTATAAAACATCATTCAAATGACTAGTATGTTCTCCAAATGGACAGTACATTAGGACAGGAGTCCACAGGACCTCCGAAACGATTGGGGATAGAAACATTATGTTCACAGTAAAAGGGATTTTTTTTCAGTTCAGTAGTGAAGATGGTTTGAACAATTCAATATGTTTCGTTAAAACTTTGCGAACCGTCTGATTTTCCGGATTGGTGAGTTCCCCTGACCCCTCACCGGACACTTTTTAGTGGGAATATTTGAAAGAGAAATTCTTAAAAAGAAAAACAAAGGACCCTGGATGATTTGAAAGACATGTTCGTGAGTGCGATGAGAAGCTTCCACGAATGACTGAATAGTAATTACATTGCAGCAGATGGTCTGCCTCATGTTTGATGTAATCTTCAAAGAAAATGGAATATAAATTGAAAAATCCCCATTCTTGTGAACAATTTAAGACAAATATATATTTTTTTTTTATCTTGAAATATAACTGAGTTATTTTGTATTTTTTTAAGATCATTCAATTCTGTTGAATGATCTTGTGTTAAAGTTACTACACCGGATAAATTTTAATTTTTAGGGTGTAACAAAATAATAATGAATTTTTTTTTGGATCGACTGCAAAAATATTATTGAGTCACGAGCGACATTATCAAGTAGACTTGATAATGTCAAGTAGGCAGACGGAAGCGCTCGTGACTCAACAATATTTTTGCAGTCGATACAAAAAAAAAAAAAAAAAAATGTGTTGAAATTTATATTTCATAATGACTGCAAACATCCGAAATAACATCTCTAAATTCAAAATAATAATAATAGTCCCTTATTTATACTGCCCGAATAGAACTAAAGAGTCCCTTGACGCCAGCAGTAATAATAATAATAGTCCTTAATTATACTGCCCGAATAGGACTGAAGAGTCCCTTGACACCAGCAGTAATAATAATANNTGATCTTGAATACGTAATTAGCACGGGAACAGCCATGCCTCTAAGGCGCCAAGCTATAGGCCGTAGCGAAGCACGGGCAAAACAGCTAGATTTATATGGCACACCAAACACAAAATGTAGGCCATGTTTGGTTGGATATATTTTCCATGTGGACTTGATATGTACAACCAATCACGCCAGGTAGATTAAATTTCTTCTCTCGTTGATTGTTGTTGAATGGTTTTAGCAATAACTCGTTTTTGATGTTCCAACTGTGGAAATATATTCGTACTATTTTTCAACGCCTTCTTAGCTGCATTCATTTCCGCTTGTTGAATACTACTTCCAGTACAACTTGCCAGTCTTGTATTTTGAAAATATACTCCAACCGTATACATTCTACTATTGGTAGGACCTTTACATTCGATGACTTTATAGATAGGAATATCTGGCTCACCACCATTTAATGTTCTCAAAGTCAGACAACACTGTTGTAGTTTAGATTTTGGATCATTCCATTCTTGATTTAAAATAAAATATTGTAATCGAGGGAAAAATAGGACATGACAAAATTGTTCACAAGCTTTCATTCCTTTGTCAATGTACATCGCACCAAGAAGCGCTTCGAGTAAATCAGCGCGATCTTTCATTTTTAAATCTAACTTAGGATTAATTTCAATGGCAAACGAAGGCATACCAATATCGTTACACACAACAGATTGTGTTTTATTGTTCACCAACGAAGATCTCAGTAATGATAAATGTCCCTCATGATGTTCGGGAAAATGATTGTACAAATACGCAGACGTAATCAATTGTAGAACAGTGTCACCTAGAAATTCTAAACGTTGATTTGAACCTAGCGTTAAATTGGTGTATCCTAAACTTCGTGTCGTAAATACTCTCGCCAATAATCGTATATGACGAAATGTAATTCCAGTTAAACGTTCAAAATTTTGAAGTAATTTTAAAATCGGTGATTTTTTTACCCATCGTCGATCATCATCTGGTTCTTGTTCTTGTAAAGGATGTTTCGGTAGTAGCATCCATTGATTGTAAATTTGTGGCTCGTCGGCAAACATAATTTTTGAAAATACATCATCCGCAATTTGTATATTTCCATCTAAAAACAATGCTCCCATAAGTGCTTCGAAACAGTTGGCCATAGCATGTTTCAGTTCTAATTCATGACATAAATCGGATCCATGAGCGTATAACATAAACTGTTCCAAACCTATTTTCTTACCTAACGCAGCTAAATTTTGATTTTCTACAATGGAAGCTCGATACGTTGCAAGACCTCCTTCTTCTATATGCGGAAATGTATGAAACAAATGAATGGACGTTACAAACTCAACGACAGCGTCGCCTAGAAATTCTAATCGTTCATTATGTGAGATATTCGATTCTGTTGCAATTTGTTTTCCTAATTTCGACATAATACTGATGAGTGTATTAATACCTCGTTTTCTTGTATTTTGAAAATGTATTTTTCGATCACCATATTCAGGTTGACGAATACCACAGTTCGTTAACGAATTTCTTGCATGATCTGGATTCGTTCCAAAGTTTTCTCGATAAGACGGGTGTGTTAACGCTAATTGTAAATAATAACGATTTCTAAATTTATATCCAATTCGTTCTTCGAGTATATTCAAAGAGCGATGAAATCTCAAATGACATATTAACACAGGTATAAGCATTGCATGTTGTACCATATCACACATGATACCGGTTCTCATAAATCCTCGACTACTTATAGCAACCGTAACACCTCGTTTCATTTCACTATTATTTCGTATTTTTTGTAATTTTTCTTGTTTGTCTGCTAACTTGCGACGATCATCGTCCGATTTTTTACTTTTATTGGCAATCAAATGTCTATATTTAACATATTCTTTCCATAATTTCTGATACTGTGCGTTTCCAGTGTAACTCAATTGTGGTGGTCGAATACCAAAATGTATAATATCCGGATAGGAATCGTTATTTTCACTTTCTCTATCCAACTGATCCACTCTTATTGAGCTTGGCTTGGATCCTGGTTTAATCACAATCATTCCACGTATATTATCAACAAAATTTTGCCATTCATAAGTACTCAAATGATTTTTCTTGTTTACTAAATCTTCATTAATCACAGGAATATAACTCGACGTAAAAAATTCAATGATTTTATACATTGGAATTAATTCTTTACCATTATTTTCAAGTTCACGAACAAAACGTGGCATTAAATGAAATTGAGGACATCCTCGTTCTTGATTTTCGTCATTCTTTCCCTCACTTGAAAATGAACAGTGCAAATCTAAATCAACCAATTCTAAAATATCATAAAACAGATAGTTGAAAAACAAATCAATTTCTTTGATAGAATAACTTGACGGCAATTTTTCTTCGATATACACAATTGTATATTGTATATTGAATCGAATAACTTTACATGTTGGTAATTTGTCAAGTTTATAATGAGAAAATAACGAGAATCCTTCAAATATATATTCATGATCATCAAACGTAATAATTGTAGGTTTATTGACCAAGAAATTCGTCGGAGGACTGAACGTAATGCGATAATGATACAATTTATCACTATTATTAGAATTGATATCACAATATTGACGAGTTTCTCCTTGATAGATATTATGTCGAATGCCAGATCGTCGACTTTTATTCGAACAACGACATAAGGGTCCGTCATTCATTTCTCCTTCATCATTAAACCACAAGTCAGCATGCGCTCTGAAAGGATGTTTTTCTTTAAGTTCCCATTCTTTCATCCAATTGTCTTCACCACTTTCTTTACTTAATTCATTTTGTGGTGTAACCGGTTCACCGCTTTCTTCCTCTTCATCGTCTTCCTCGTCAGAACTCATCTCATGTTTCTTACAATGAATACATTTACTTTTCAATCGATTCGAAGTATAATCAAATTTGGGTCTTGATTTTTTAACATCATCTATGGTTTTCAGTAGCTCTTCAAATTGTGCACAAATTTCCGTCACTCGATCTGTACTGTCATAATTGAAATTGGTTTTGTTCATTTCATAATATAAATCTGCTGGTGCTGATCGGGACCATATTTTAGATTCCAATTCTACAATTGTATCTGCGTCCATTGTTGCTTTCAAATTAAATTCTTTTAACATTTCATCTTCATTTGAACAATTATTTAAACGCCATTTATCAATTGAATTCGACAATTCATTTCGATTGGACGAATTATTCGATTCGTTCGATAATCGATCACTCTTAGAAATTGTTCGCTCCGATGATAAACTTTTTGATCTTGAATACGATCTTTTCCTTCGAGAAACGTCTTTCGAATAATTCTTATTGTAATAGCTTAGTCTACTTTTAGATCGACTTCTATTATTACGACTGGATTTGTTTTGATCATATCTACTTTCTCGACTATTGCTTCGCCTACTTCTACTTTCATTTTCTCGACCGTTGTTTCGCCTACTTCCTCTGCTATTGCTTCGTCTCCTACTACTTTCTCTTTCTCGACTGTTGCTTCTTCTTTGCTGTCTTCGTCTATTCTCACAATTACTTCTATTACGATTATCATCTCTTTCATACGATCTTCTCCTCTCTCTACTTTTTCTCCTATATCTTTCCACATCTCTCGTATTACTTCTTTGACTTCTCTCTCTACTTTTACTTCTAGACGTTCGTCGTCTTTTTCTTCTTCTTTCATCTTCAATTTCATCATCATTCCTTTTCCTACATGATTCGATTTAAATTGTTACTAGTATAACTACAACTTGGTTGAGATATTTCAGTTTTGACAATTATATCATTGCAAACGTTATTTCCCCTTCCAGTGGACCTATCTAATTGATTTCTAATAGTCATAGTAGACCTGTCCAACGAATTTCTTATATTAATAGACCTATTCAATGTAGGAATAATTAAGTTTGGAGGTGGGACAGAAAAATTTGGAGGAGGTACGTTCATTTGGTCGGCGGATATTTTCTGAAGATTTTGGAACAATTGTGGGATTACCGTTCATATTAAGATTGTCACCATTCATACTGTGATTGACACTATTCATAGTGAGATTAGCACTACTCATAGTGTGATTGGCACTGTTTATATTATGATTGATACTGTTGCTTTTATTATCGATAACAGATGATGAAGGATGTACTTTAGTTTGATACGAAATCGGAGGACGTTGCTGTCTTTCAGCAAACATATTTCCAGAAGGAGGCAAAATATGTTTTGGAGGTGGAGCCGTTCGAAAATTGCTGTCAACAACAAAAGAAGAATTGTTTTGAAATGAACTTGTGGAAGTAGAACTAAATCTGTGGCAAGATGAAAGAGAAGGTGGTGGAGTTTGCAGATTAATATTTAAATTATTAATGGGAATAGAAGATGTTGTAGGTCCAATAGATTGTAAATGATTTTGATATACATTTGGAAAAGATGGCGGTGGTGCGACTTGGTGAAATCTATTTTCAGAAAGATTGTTGGTGTTAGCAGGTATGGTTGATGGACAAAGAAAACTTGGTTGTAATTGATTAAAATCATTAATAGGCAATGGAACTGGTTGTATATTTGTTGGATACGAGCTCGAAGACACAATAGGCGATGGACCTATATCGAATCTACTTCTTACATTTCCATTTTGACATAAAAGAGAATTTGATTGACGTATATTAAAATTACCAAAAGACGTAGGAGGTGGAATGGCTGTATTACAAGAAACTGGTTGAGGAGATAGATCAGGTTCAGTTTTTTGTTTGCTCAATTGAAGATTGTGTTGTGATAATGGTTGTACGAATGAAACCAATCCTCCAGCGCCATTGTGTTGAGATGATGATGATGATTGCACGGATGAAACAAATCCTCCAGCGCCTAGGTTTTGTTCGCTTGAAGATGATATGAAGTTACATCTTGTGTTGAACGATTGATGATTGTTGAAAGACATTTTTTTCTTACTTATAATTAAAATACTTTCTCTTCTAACATTTTTGCAAATTATTTTGTTATATTTTCATTCCTGAAAATTAAAAAAGAATATTATTAGTACCTTTGCCACACGTTTGATTAGGAATCATATACAACAGGGCGATTCAAAAATCCTTCGACATATTTCAAATTGTTTTGTAAAGACATCGAGAAAATCATAATGACGCTGTCGGGATCTAACTCCAGAGGGGACACATTTTTTTCCTAAATTTAATCTTTGGTGTCCCACATATTTTTCCCGAAAAGCGTGGAGGAAAGGTCATCTACACGTTTGACGTTTGTACAATAATCACTACAGAGGCATGGCCATCAAAACGTTTCCTACCCCTTCTGGTTGGGATTTTTTGTTTGTTTGACATTTTGTACGATTCTTTACTTTTGCACTACCCCCCCCCCCCNTCGGGGGGGGGGGAGGATTATGGTCGGCCACGATTCAGCTAATAATTTTTATGTGGTTTAGACGATATTTATGTGAAATAAAAATGCATACGCATGTATAATTAAGGTGCCTATATACACTTAGACAGTATACACATAGGAAAATGATACCAGAATATGTTTTTTTTTTTTTGTTTCACCGAAAAAACAAGAACAAAATCTGGCCTATGATGGGGGCGATCGCACCATTGCCCCTGGTCCCCCCACAATCAGAAAAATTAGGAAACATTTATACAGCCATGCCTCGATTGCATGATCACTAATCCACATCTGCCCAAAATGGGGAGATGTGGATAATAAATTTCGCTCCAACAATTTTTCCCTAAAAAAATCGGAGTAAGACCCGTTCATAAAGACATAGAAAAAAATATCCATCACAATTGTGCTGTCGAAATTTGAAGAAGAAAAAAACTCTCCAAGACCGCTAGAATTTCAAAATTCGTCAGATAAATAAACGATTTATTTTGGTTGATGATGTGTGACGTCACGGGTTTCAGTGGTCCTCAACTTGATAGTTGATTAAGCGATCATGTATCATGTGACGATACACGCGTTTTCGTATAATTCAAAAATTCGACTTATCACACTGAATTTTTTTCGTTTTCGTAATTAAAAAAAAAAAATTGAATAAAATGGTTTTGAAATTTGAATATAAATAATAGGCGCAACTGACATTTGAAAAGTCGTCGTTTTTGCGGCAGTTTCAAAATTTCTGGATCATATTCTAATTTTTTCATTGATTAATCTGTCTGAACTTCCTGGAAACCGTTCAATATTACTTACACAGACATTTAAAATACCGATATAGTAATTTTTTACGGTGTCATGGTAACGCTTGAGCTCCTAATTGGTGTATGCAGAATAGTTTGCAGCCAGCGTCTATGGCACGTTCAATACACCAGTTCCCAAGAGATCACTCAAGTTAAGCAACGTCCAACGAGGTTGTTCCATGTGGGTGTCCACGTGGGTTCGCGCCCTTGTGATGCTGGCTATTTTTCCGGCCCAACCCAGGCTGGGTGAGGTCAATGTGGGTAGCTGGTTTGCAAGTTTCCANAAAGAGACGTTAAGCCAAAAAAAAAAAAAAAAAAAATAGTTTTCAGGAGACTTCGGCTCCTTTCGCATTATGTATCCTTGATTGGGAAACATAGGTTCAACTTTATTATCTTACCTTTGAGTTCGATATATAAATAATTTAATTTGACCAAAGTTTCATGATACTGACAAGGACATGGTATTGTGACCTTTATAAATTTTTTGGTAAATCAAATTTTTTGACATAAATAGCTTTAAAGCCCAACCCTAGCCAACGATCATACCACGTTGAATACACGTTGGAAAATTTGAAAATAAACAAAAATCAGGTTCCCAGTCATTTGAAAACTACAATAGTGCGCCATAAGACCCAGGGCGACGCAAAGACATACCCCTTTGGAAACGGCAAGCTGACGCTACTATGAGCGACAATAAGCTTCAAGCTACTTATCCCTCGGAAGTTGGATTTGTCGCTTGAGGTGACTGGTAGTAGCGTGAGCTTAGTCGCTTGCAAAAGACGACCTCCCGTGGTTATAAATTTTATTGTTATATCAATTTTCATCAAAATCAGACATTATAAAAATAATCATATGAAAAACTGGTGTGCAATAGTCCTAGTGGACGCAGCACTTGGCATTCCAAAATGAGAGGCCGCCACAATTAATAATAATAAAATAATAAACCATCACCTCTTTAGAATGAGAGAATAAAAAAATAACATGGGTTTATTTATTAAATACGAGTATTTTATAAAATATCTCAAAAAATCTTGAAACGGTTTTCTAATTTTCTACATGGTCTGGCTGTGTTTGGGAGTAATCCATCCTCCAGAGGACAATTCAGTACCTATAGTAATAGCGACAAGTGATGCCACAAAATTGTGATATAATAACACAAAGAAATATACATTTACTTACTCTTTTACTAAATTACCTCTGAATTCTGATTTAAATATAGTACATCAGGAAATGTTTGATCGTACCTCTGAGGTAGGTTTCTAGCTTCAAAATTAAGGCTATTTTCACATGACCGCGCGGTACCGCGCGCTACGACGAACCGCGCGGCACAAGATCTATCTAAATAGTGCATATTGTTTACATAACCGCGCGGTACAAACTTGTATCGATTTGTTCATATGATACCGCGCGGTAATGTGAACCTAGCCTAAAGATCTATAAAAACGTTTTTGAACCCCACTTCCTACACCCAATTCCCAATTAATAATATATTGGACTATATTACGTATCGACTCCATTTATAGACATTGTCCGGTTCACATAAAATAAGAACAAAATATATATATTATATTTATTATCACAGTAGTTACGTTTTTTTCCGACTAGTTTCGGAGTTCCATTTTCAAAGAAAAAACACGAACCATAGAACATAAAGTACAAAAAAAGTAAATCGAGTATACCTACTCGATGAAGTCGTCACCGTCTTGAAAATTGAGCATGCAGCTCCGAAACTAAGCGGAAAAAAACGTAACTACTTATTGTGATAAATAAATCAAAATCTGTATAATATATATATTTTGTTCTTATTTTATATTTAAATATGTTGGACATTAATAACTGGCTATTTCAACACTTTCGAGAAATATACCATATGAATTTCGAGAAATATACTAATTGATTAACTTTTCTCTGTTATTTAAAATAAAATTTATGTAAATCCAGATTTACGTTTATTTCTATTAACAAATACAGTAACAAATTTAAAATGACAATAAGTAGATATTAAATCACAAGCAGACAAAAGAAGAGAAAAAACCATCACCTAGAAGTTTTCTGAACTGTAGACTTCACTCAAATAATAGGTCTGGGTGGCCCAAAAATCAGCGAATTCTATGAAACCAAGGTGCATATGTACCAAGTTTTAATAATCCGGACAATGAGTTCAAGAGTTGTCGTGGAACAAACAGACGTTTAAAAGATAAATCGTGGTGTTATTAAAAATAAGACCTCCCTCAATTCAGACAACTAAAGAGAAAGATTTTGTTAAAGAAATGCCTTCACCAGCTCTACATATTTACTGATATGAACATTTGTATGAAAGATAGTTTGAAACTCTCAAAGAATTCAGTAAAAAATTGAGTAGATTCAGCGATTGAAAGAATTCAGGCGATGAGTTCGAGAGCTATCGTAGATGTTTAAATATAAATCGTGGTGTTAGACTAGACCTCAATTCGTTCGGACAACAATAGACTAAGATTTTGTTACAGAAATGCCTTTACCAGCTCTACATAATGATAACAATAAAAATGAAGACAATGACAAATGATCACTTATACTCACATTAATAGAAAGCGTTAGTGCAGATGAAAAATACTTACTGATATGAAATTTGCATGAGGGATAATCCGAAAATCTCAAAGGATCCAATAAAAAAGTGAGTAGATTCAGCGATTGGAAGAAGCTTTAAAAATAAAGATAGTCTTCGAAGTTAGGACAAATACGAGAAACTGTCTTTACTTTAGTGACTTCATTCATTGCAAATGTAGTTGTAGGCTAGGAAGACATGCTTGGTCCAAATGAAAATTCTTGAGACTTAATACTTCAAAATCCACACCATACATATCAATATATTCTACTCACTGACAATTGTAAATTACGAAAAGTCCATTCAAAAATTATTCTGAATCCTGAAAACTTTACATTTGAAGATTTGAACATTTCCAACATTCCGACCAGAAAATAAAACACTTCAAAGAGAATCCTGTTTTCCTAGAACTCTGAATTTGCCTTTTTTTTCATTATCAAGATTCCAAGAAATCAATCAAATCCATAGATAATATAGATATAGAAATTAGATTTCGTACTGCATATGGTGCGTATGTTATGAAAGTGAAGGAGGGGTCACGTGACATTGTTCCACCTATTGGTTGCAAGACTAGTAGTCCCATAACACACAATGCAAATATCAGCATTTTTGGGGAGAAAGACAATTTTTTTCAAAAAAGTCATGAGAATCATTTTTTTTAAATACATGTTTTTCGATAGCTACCTTGAGATCATTTCTCTCTAAAGCAATTGGTTTTCCTAATATGGATCATTATCTAATCATCTTTTTTTTCTATATTTACATTTAGTTCTCGTTTGTAATTTACATTTCTCATCTCAGAACTTTTGACCAGGCTTCCTCCCATCTTTTTCTTTTCAAAATCTGGAGAATGAGAACACCCTTGTTTAAAATACGCCCATCTAACTAGCCCTTATAAAGAAAATACTTTTGACTAGCATGTCTATACACAGTCCCGCTGCTGGGGTGGGCGACCGGAGCGCCACGTCCAGGGGGGCGCCGCGGGTTTAGGCGGAAAAAAATCAACCTTTAACATTTCGCGAGAAAAAAAACGTATATCTTGTAAATGTACTGCTAATCACAGCTATTAATTTGGATCTCAACGTGGCCGAGTGCAAGCCGAAACCAATACTAAATAATCAGTCCAAGATGCTGTAGTTTGAACGCGCGGTCACTTATCGGAGCAATGACCACACCCTCCGTTGCTAAACTTCAGTGATCAGACGAGAACGGGTGTACTCAACATGGCATGAACGTTGATTGTATAATTTTATTAGTGTAATCCAGGTATTAGATCATTTAGTTAGCTTTAAATTCAATGCAATTCTAATGTACATAGCGAAGGCAGTGACTATACTGAGCTGCTTTGTTACAGGTTGGAAATATGGGAATCTGATAATTGTATGACATTGTAGATTGTATGAAATACCAATTTTAATATTCTTTTAATACAATCCGCACTAAACTAACTCGATATCGTTTTAATGACAGTAAAGTCCCGGTTTTCCGTTTCAGCCACGGAGCCACGTACTTACAGTTCCTTTGATATGAATACGAACTATCCTGATCTAGATGCAGGTAGAATAATATTCTAGGAAATTTAAAAGAAATCATAGGTTGAGGAAAAATACCAAGATTTTGATAAAAGTTTAGGAGCCCTTTACAAATATGTTAGTACGTCTGTAAGCACAACAGGACTATACCATGATGCACTATAAAGCTTGTTCGCACCACTTTAAAAATTACTTTGAACACTTTTAAAATCACGTTAAAACACTTTAATAATCATCAGTTTATAACAATTAGCAGATATATTCATTAATAATAAAAAATAAAATAAAAATTTGAATTTTTTTAAAATTTTTCCATAAACTTCAATGAGAATTTTTTCTTTGTTTTGCCACCATTTTGATTGTGTTGCTATGGTAACGCGTTTGGGAGAAGTGCTTCACAACGTACAAAATCTTTATCTTCTATATCTATGATTAAAACACGAACAAAAATGGCAACAAAAATTATTTCCGGGGAGAATAAAAATTCGAGAGTGGATTAAAAAGGGCAATTTTAAGTATCTAATTATTTATTATTTTACGATTCTCTTTTTTAAAATATTTATGAATTAATAAAATTTATTTTGAGTTAAAATTATTTGAAGAATCGTAAGATATAAAGTTATATAGAAATTGACAATATCGATTCAGAATTTGATTAATTAATGGACAGATTTTTTTTTTATTTTAAAAGAAATCGTAAATATTTTATCCTTGTGTACCGTAAAAAAAGTATTGTGAGAAAGAGAAAAAAGGGGTCTGGAACCGGGGAGGAGTGTCTGGCAAAAAACTCCCTTTTTTTATTGGCTGTCATGGGTCCATGTTGGACAGTTGTACATACGAAATAGAGGAATAGCCATAAAAACATTTCCTAACCTCTCTAATTGGGTTAAAATTTGTTAAAAAATTATTCAAAGGTTGTCAGACACTCCTCCCCTGTTCCAGAACCGAGGAAAAACAAGCATGTACGGAAACTCCATTTTACAAATACGGACATTCAGCTGAACAGAAATAGATTTGATAACAGTGCTTCTTTTGTTGATAATGATAATGTTTATACTTATTTATTAATGAAAAGATAAAGAAAGTAATTCTCTATTTCTCTTAAGATATCTTCATTATCTTTCAATTTTCAATTCAAACTTTTGATTAATTGACTAATTATTTATATTGGAAATAATATATTTGATTATTTGTTTTCGAAAATTTATTATATATAGTTTTTTAACGATTGACCACTTTGATTAAACTATAATTGAAANTTTCTATTCTCTTTAGATATCTTCATTATCTTTCAATTTTCAATTCAAACTTTTGATTAATTGACTTATTATTTATATTGGAAATAATACATTTGAATATTTGTGTTCGAAAATTTATTATATATAGTTTTTTAACGACTGACCACTTTGATTAAACTATAATTGAAAGTGTTTTTAAATGATAAGAATGACATCGATAGACTCTGGTATAGAGGCTGAATGTGAGAGTAACGATGGTGCAGATTCTGGTAATCTATCTTTGGTTGCATTAAGATCCAATAGTGCCTGTATGAGTATGGATCCATCACGATCTCAATCAGAACACTTTCCTACATCATCAGCAGAATTTTCAACGCCAACTTGTTTCTTTGATTATGAAAAGATTAATAAGATTCCAATAACTGTAAGTGATTTCACTTTTCTTACATCAAGACGTAGTTTCTTCTTATCCAATTATGAATAACTTCCATTATTCAATCAATAGTAGCATTATCGTTTCCGATGGTAGCCGGATGTTTGAGAGAGCAGGTCTAAAGAATTTGTAGTTTTTGATTGTCATCATACATCTAATTTTCATACCCTTACAACCTTTTCAATCACTGCCATACAATTATCGAGTCCAATCTCCATTTTAAGTCTTGAATCATATCCTTACTTCAGACCTTCTAACTCAAAATGGCCGTTTTCTAAAAGACGTCATTTTAAGCTCTGGTAGAAATACGAGATTTGGTTATCTAGGCCTACNTATATTAAACCACATTTTAAGTTTGTAACTTGCTGAAAAAAAAATCAAAAATAGATATCACAGAAAGATATTATCGCAGATTAGAGATTATTAATATTTAAGATTAGATTGTCAATAGTGATGTTCAATGAGACATGAGATTATGAAAAATAGGGTTAACATAATTTTTACAAGAATAAATAATTTAAAATATATCTATAAAAAAAATAGTTTTATGACATAAAATATGATCAATTACACTGAAAAGAACTCTAAAAAATTTGGGACATTTTTTTTTTTTTATATAATATAATGGTGTTCACACCGTATTTTACAAANAGACGTTAAATCAAATTAAAAAAAAAACAGTTACGTATCTAAGCCGCCTGGCGAAACCGGCACTGCTTGGTAGTCCTAAAGAAATCATCAACAATTGCATAAAATATCTATTGTAAATGTATTTTTCTTTGAGCTATTATATTACAATTTTGTGCGCATCATGGCATTACAACGTATTTTTTTAACAATCACTGCGTTACACTAAGCTATAAGGTATACTATACAATTACTTCTAAAAGCTACTAGTTGTCGCTATTACCATAGCTACTAGTTGCCGCTATTACCATAGCTACTCAGTTACTGCCCTCAAGAGGTTGATTTACCCCTAAACACAACCAGACCAACTAGAAAAAAAAAAAAAAAAACCTTCAAATTTTCGGCCCGATCAGGATTTGAACCTGGTACCTCCCTGGTGCAAGCCGAGTGTGATGGACACTCTGTTACGGAGAGAGCTGACGTAGAAAATCTATTGCACAAGGCGTCGTTTTTTGTTTGGCATTTCGAAAAGCCTTCCGCCGTGAGCGGCACTTTTTCCACTTAGCGTTGACTAATAATGGTATCTAGGTCCAAGTTGGTGTTAATTCTTGAAGTAAAGCTAACTACACTACTTTGAATACGCTGATAATGACCAATAAGAAAAATATTATAAATAAATGTTTTTAGTTTCTCTAGCAGAATTCGTTCTGAAATCAACAACAGATAAAATTGAAACAAGTTTTCTGATCAAAAGTGCAATGTTTCTTTTTCATAAAATATTAAAATATTTAATATTATATCAAAGTTTATAAGTGTGCTAAATTATTATTACAACAGTTTACAGATAAACAACACATGACATATTAGAGCATCAATGGGTTTATTCCTGCGAATTCAATGGACAATAAAACGGTTTTTTATATTTCTCTCATCTTTAACACACAGCCTAAGGTCATAATATTATTCTATAGAGCTTTATCTGCTGCAAGTTTATGATGACTGAATTAAAGAGCCGATCTTCAACAATCAATACGGTCAAACCATTATACTCTAAATTGGTTATCCAATAAATATACAACACTACAACAGGTACTCAATACACAGACAATGCTGGTGAAGATGCGGTTCAAATCGTGACACAGAAACAGCCATCTTATACAACTGAGATTCACAAAACATACTTGAAGTGTTACGATTACGATAGGTTTAGACCTCCTAACAAAACAGAGACCATGAAGAAAAACGAGTAAAATCTCAGGGAAAGATTCATTTCCATCGGCGGATGTATTTTGGAGCGGATATTACTGTAAAGTTGATTTGTTACTTCAAGGCTGTGAAATAAAGGAAAATGTAAGGAGCGATGATTGAAGATGAACAGAGATGAGAGGTGAAGATATAATGTAAAAAGATGAGTTTGGTTCAAAGTAACATCAGTCTATGAAAATGTAAGGAGTGATTATTGAAGATGAAAAGAGATGAGAGGTGAAGATATAATGTAAAAAGATGAGTTTGGTTCAAAGTAACATCAGTCTATGAAAATGTAAGGAGTGATTATTGAAGATGAACAGAGATGAGAGGTGAAGATATAATGTAAAAAGATGAGTTTGGTTNCACTGACACTTTCACTGTGTAGTGTGAATGCTCCTTAATAATAACCCACGTGCTAATGGTCAAAATATTTTCATGTCAAATCACTGTGAAGATCACAGAACGGTGGGTGCGTCGGAGAGCACTGTCTCTGACACTTTCACTGTGTAGTGTGAATGCTCCTTAATAATAACCCATATGCTAATGGTCAAAATATTTTCATGTCAAATCACTGTGAAGATCACGGTACGGCAGAGCACTGCCACTGCCACTTTGTGTAGTGTGAATGCTCCTTAATAATAACAACCCATGTACGCTAATAGGCAAAGTANTTTTTTTTTTTTTTTTTTTTTTTTTTTTTTTTTTTTTTTTTTACAGATTCGACTTTGAAACACGAAAGAAAATGTCGAGAATCTCGATTACGTCCGTATTATTTACTGACCAAAGCACGCAAAATGATTCAAAGATCATTTCATGAGGCTGTTATGACGAACAATTCGGAGAAACTTTTGACAATGATCAAATCAGGTTTCGATCCAAACGATGCTGATCATGCTTCAAGAACAGCCCTTCATAAGGCCGCAAGTAAAGGATATACAGACTGTATCAGGTAATAAATAGGGATTTAACGGGCAGCCATCTTTTTCTACTGAATTGAAGATAAAAATAGTGAACTATTTGGACACTAGAGTTGAGAATTCTATTTCAATTAATAGTGGCATCATCGTGTCCGATGATAGCCAGATGTATGAAGCAGTAGCTCCAGATAGCTTGTAGTCTGCTGCTAAAGTATATCAATCAATCAATAGTAGCATCATCGTGTACGATGGTAGCCAGATGTATGAAACAGCAGGTCCATATAGTTCGTAGTCTACTGCTAAAGTTTTAATTGTCATCCTACATCTGTTCTTGGAGGCTGATAATTGTTCATCACTGTAATATAATTACGTGAGTGAATCAAGAGTTATAAACATAAAAATATTACGGAGTTGCTTTCTGTGTGGATAGGGGAACTTACAAAGAATACTTCCAAGGTACCCAAGTTCATGCCAGTCGTAAAAGGCGACTAAGGGCAGGGTCGGAAACGATATCCTTTCCATTGCCTATGCAAAAAGCAAGGAGAAACTACTGCATTATCCATAAGGATTCTCAAGTATCAACAACGCATGGCGAGGTGTTGCAAACCAGCTCCACGGATGTTAACCTATGATGATGATTTCTGTGTTATTTTACACCATCAGCTCAGATATACGCGGCCCGTGAGGTTGTCGTTCTCAAATAACTTCTTACAATCTCAAGTATGATTTAGTTTTCCTCGAGAAAACATAGGTAGTCATGAATGGCTAGGAAGAAATTACGCCTTGCGTTAGTAGATATTAATAATACATAAATAGCAATATTCACTTTTGAAGGGTTCTGTTACTTCAATCTGGCATTGAACCAAATCTTTAGTACCACTAGAGATAGGATTAATGAAACACTAAAACCCTATCGAAATGCAGATCACAATAAAACCATTATTTGAATGTACTGGGTTGTTTGTCATGAGTTGGTTGTGCAGTGACAAGATACTACGACCANAGCTCCAGATAGGTTGTAGTCTACTGCTAAAGTTTATCAATCAATCAATAGTGGCATCATCGTGTCCGATGGTAGCCAGATGTATGAGACTGTAGCTCCAGATAGGTTGTAGTCTACTGCTAAAGTTTATCAATCAATCACGTGGTACAACCTCGCAGGACGTTGCTTAACTTCAGTAATCGAACGGGAATCGGTGTAATCAACGTGACTTAGACGCTGGCTAATTTGGAATTTAATAACAACACCAATGTGTAGGTCTATTGTCCAAAGATTATGGTTTAATCTCGATATTAGACCGTCAAAAACCAAAAAATTTTGGTTTATTATTTTCAATAATGTACCTTTGGAATCGTCACGGAAAAAAAAATTCCCCCCTCAAAATTTGATATTATACGTTTCAAGGTAAGTAGAATCCAAAAATTGAATACAAAAAATCCGTTTGTCCGCCGTACGCCGTGATGGGCACTTTTGCCACGTAGGGTTGACCGATTTGGATGAAATTTGGTATATAGGTTCCATCTGGGCNCTCCCCATTTGATATTTTAACTGAGAAACCATTGTTAACACATTTCTGCTTTTGTAATTTACATAATTTTCAGAGTGCTTTTGGAAAACGGAGCCAATCCAAATTTACGGGACAATGTGGGTAACACGCCCCTTCATTTGGCCGCCCTTTCAAATCAGATTAACATTATTACTCTTCTTCTCAAGCATGGTAAGTGCATAGCTAATAAGGCCCGATCCTATCACGACGTGTTTTCAGGGAGTTTTATCTAACACTGTGTCAAGCTGTGTTAAAACAATACCCAAACCCGAGTGTTTCAAAATTCGGCTTTTGGTAGGACCGGACCTAATTGTGAACGTCAGTGAACTCCTCTTTTGACCCCGATATACATACTGAAATGCACTTTATATATGTGTGTATGTATGTTTGTTTGTTACACGATACAAGCCACAATTTTTATCCGATTTCGATAAAATTTGGTATACATGTTTAGGACATGAAGGAAATTTGCTGTATAGTTTTTTGGGGGCTCAATATTGTGTTTTTTAAAAATGGTGTTTATTTTTTTAGCGGTTTGTTGTAGAATCGTAAAATTTTGACATGTGTTAAGGGCTTTTCGATTTTGAAAAATTTGGGGGCCCTGGCCCCCAATATTTTGTTCTTTGAAAATTATTTCTTAAAATTTGATTAAGATATTTTTTTTCTATAAATGACTACAACACTAACGTGAACACCTGATCATCTTGATTTACTAGTAAAGACTTATACAGGGTGTCCCAAAAGTCCGAGACCACCTGAATATCTTTTGAACGGCTTTATTTGGAGTTTGTATATTTAAATATGTTGTAACAGATGTAAAGGTAATAAGGAACGCCGAACTTCGAATGATTCGAAACTAGTTTCTTTGTAAATTAATATAAATAGTGTTTTTGGTGTTTTGTTTAAATTTAATTTATTTAATAATTAATATATTTTAACACTTATAATTAACATGTTATTCAAAGATTTAGATTATTATCTTCTGGTAATGGACACAACCTTCTACTCCAAACCCGTAATGATTAAAAATAAGACTTATGAAAAAATAAATATAGAACGTCTAAGAGAAGAAAAAGAAGTGAGATTAAGATATGAAGAATCACTGGCAGAGGAATTAGAAAACACCCCATTTGAAGACTTAAACATAGATGAAGGGTGGAAATTGATGAAAGA
>CM022882.1:21255867-21277815 GCA_012654025.1 Pachypsylla venusta
CAATCATTATCCAATTCCTTTGAATTTTTCTATTTTACCTACAATGCTGTTTCTTTGTGTTATTATGTCACAACTTTGGTGATCACTACAGCATTGTAGGATTTTCCAATATCAATCATTATCCAATTACTTTGAATTTTTCTCTTTTACCTACAAGGCTGGTACCGGGTCACTATGCGCATTTATCTCCATAGCTACTCATTGTGCTCACGAGGATGAGTGGGACTTTATAATAGTCTTTAACAAAATTCCAGTAAGAAAACAACATTCCAGTAAGAACTTATTTCTTTGAAGGTAAACCCTATCAACCTAAAACATAATGTAATATTCTGAAGTGATTCTATTGGGACTGTGCACCTCTTGGGTCTGAAAATACCGTCAATATTGAATATGCTACGGTAAAAGTACATAATTGGTGATTGTATACAATTACCAAGGACCAGCGGTAAAAGTAAGAAAATGAAATAAAAAGAAGAAATGAAAACAATAATTTTTTTATTGCCTGATTTATCAATATAAGCGTTAAGATGAACGTCCCCTCACCAGAGAGGTTAGGAAACTTTTGATCGGCCATGCCTCGATTAAACTTGATCTTCTCATTAAGTCGCTCTCTAAAAACTCTTGCACCATTCGGAAAAAAACTAAAATAAATCGTAGTAAATTTTTTTTTTTTTTTTCATGTTACCTAACCTGAAACTAACCTGAACGTGGTAAACAAAGGCGCTGTCGATCGTTGAAATTTGAATTTCTTACTATTACCAAGCTCCTCTGGCGATTGTATACAATTACCGGTGAAAGTAGAAAATAGAGGGTTTTTTTAAGATTATTTTCCACTTTCACCAAAGACTCTGGTAAATATATACAATTACCGCATTATGTACTTTTACCGTAACAAATACATTAAAAACAACATACTTCCTCATTCTATCTTATCTCTCAACTTCTCATTTTTTCTTATCTCTTCAACAGGTTGTGATGCAAGTTCAACTGATTTTTCTGGACGTTCTCCGTTACAATTAGCTCAATCTCGTCTTCGCGTTCTTGCCAAATCAAAATATTCATCCAATTGTGAACATTTAAAATCAGAAATCATTAAAGTCATCGATATGTTGCTTCTTTATGTTGAAAGAAAAACAAAGGAGAAGAAAACCTTTATCAAACCAGCTCAATTGAACATAACTGATGAACTTCTACGAAAAAGTTCTAATTTAAATAACAATTCAGAATTATCTGCCGATGTTGAGTTATTGAATTTATTTCAAACTCGAATGAAACTCAGCGAAAATATTGAGCTTGATTTAAATCAATTATTGGATAGTTTGGATCAGTTGAGGATAGCAAATGAAAAATCGTCACCATCACAACATCGAGGAGACGATAGTAATGATAAGATCAGCGGAGAAGATAATAATAATAAGGTGACTTGTAGTACCAGTACGAGTGAACAAAGTGAAACTTTAAATTGATGCAAGTGGATGAACGAGAAGTTCGTCAATGGAATGTTGATCAATTCAAGTAAGGTTACTGAAGTTAAGCGCCGTCCAACGAGTGTTTTTTTCTTGGTGGAAATAAAGTCACGATTAACAATTGAAGTTTTCTCAATCTAACAAATTGCGACCTGGAGTCAATCAATCTGGTAAAATGGCTTGAGGATTCACGTCAATCTGTCTTTTCACCCCGGAAAGAAAATCTCAGCACTGTTGAAAAAAGTCAACACCAATAGCAGCAAATTTATTAGCAGCAGACAGACTACAGACGATTGGGATATTGTCTAACCTTCAACATTATATTTGATAACCACGTAGACTTGAACCCTCATGATGCTGGCTTATCCCAGGTTGAGTGGGGTCATTGTGAGTAGCTGATTTGAAAGTTTCCATCAAAATGACGGTAAAAGCTCCGTCCCGAATAACTTTAATGTTTAAATGGGCGTTAAATGAAAAAATTTTAAAAACATTTTATTTTAAATGAGAACAAAAATTGATAAATATATTTTACAGAATTTTCTATTTTTTACTGTTTACTCGCGATAGCTCTTGAATTTCTATTTTTTACTGTTTACTCGCGATAGCTCTTGAATGTTCGATGGCCGGTTCTACGCACCAGGATGACCTGGAACGCATTCCATCATAGTATCAGCCAGGGACCATCAAACCCTTTTCGCTAATCTCTATTTGATTTTAAAATCTTGAATAATAGTGTTCGGAAGGTCTATGGTCTGCGGAGATCGTTAAGAACGGCAAGTGTTTTCATTAGAGTGTCCATCTACATTATTGGTTTTTGATGATTCACCTTTCTCCTGGCGGTCTCTAGATTCAATTTCTTCTTCACTAACATCGTCTTCTTCGGAAGGTGGAAAATCAGGAACTAAAAAAAAAACAAAAATTAACTTGTATCGTTATCGTGAAGGATAACGATAAAAATTATCGTTCTTGGTACGCACACTGTAATCTTAAACATTCACTTAACTTATTTCCTTTAATCCTCAGGAAAACACAGGGCCTCAACTAGAGATGTGTTATGAGTGATTGATTAACTCAATAGAGCCAAATTACTTTGCTGAGTCATTGACTCATGAATCACAATTACATCACGATTGAAATGGAAACATATTCATTTTACTATAGAGAACGGAAAAAATGCTGCAATAAATAATAAAAAAAAAAAAATGCAGCAGCTGTAGGCAAGTGAAATAGAAAGAGACAGGTATATGTGGTCTCTTCGTGTGTTGATTATGTAATGATCCTATTGGCTACTTCAAGGTTATTCCTTATTTGTTGTTTTGTTTCTTCAATTAAATGTGATTAATATGAGCCAGATCTAGATCCATTTGATTATGAGTCATTGAGTGAGTCATACAAATTATTAGATCATTTTACTGAGTGATTCATTAGTAATCTAATCAGACAAAAGATTCATAACTCACAAGTCTAGCCTCAACCTCAAAACAAACAATCTCCAACGAACACGGTTTTGCGCCAGGCTCTTCACCTCATTCGTCGAGATGATTTCTTTTCTTTGTCGTATCTACATTGTAAGAGGAATCTGTGTCCCAAATTTTCAGATTATGCGTTTAGGCATTATGAAGGTGGGGTACGTTGCTTGTACGATGTTGTTGTTGTAGAAGCGGTGTTTTCCCCGAAATCAACCATTCATCTCATTTAAAGATTTATGTTTTTTTTTTTNTAAAGATTTATGTTTGTTTTTTTAAAAAAAAAAAAATAATAATGTTAGAAACAGCTTAATATGAGGTTACCGAAAACATTTTGATGGTCCTTGGCTGAAACTAAGATGGTATGCGTTCCAGGTCGTCCAGGGGAAGGTAGAGTTTATAGTTTTGTACGTCTCGTCAGTCAGTATAATAATAATAATATAATAAGTGAAATATTTTATTAACATGAAAGTTATGTGTACAAAGTTCTTTTCGCTATGATGGGCTTCTTAGAAAAGGGTTTTATCTAAGACTCAACATTCATGAATGGTAACATCAATTTATTTCTATAACAATTATAACAAGGGAAAAAAAATCTATTTAAGTTGTAGTTTTTCAATTATGTTGAACACACCGGATTTTAATTCACGGTATGTCTCCACATTTAACAATGAGCTATCGTGTTCCAATACAGAGTTTAACAGAATAGGATACAAACTAGGTTTTTAAATATGTACAGCCGCTTTAAGTGCCTCTTATTTTATAATCACTACTTAATTGTGTTTTTTCCCCAAAAAGTGTGACTGTTTTATGGGAACATATACGTAATTTAGGATTGTCTTTTTTATATCTTAGTTTATCATCATCGATTTTGTACTGATTTGTATGTCTGTTTTTTTCTTCGTAAAATAGGCCGTAGCGAAGCACGGGCGAAAACAGCTAGTATTATATATATTTACATAGATCTTTTACACAAAAATATTTTAGTACTTAATTTATTAATTTTTAATATATTTATTATTGATTTTCTATCTTACTTATGGAACATACTGTTTTATTTGATTTACAAGCAGGGTTCGCCCGCTTGCGCGCATCCGGGGCATGGCTTTGACTAAGACATGGTCGTAGGCAACCAAGGCAAGGCCGTAGTTCTTAATTAAGAAATGGCCGTAGTTAACTAAGGTTAATCGTGAATAACATTGTTATGAATAGGAAATTAAAAACTGTGTTTGTTACTGTTTCTATGTTTCAAAGGGTACTGAATTTTGAAACATCATAGCTATTTATATCGCAGTTGGCAACACTTGGTTTAGGTTAAAAAAGAATTTCTATATAAACTATGTTAGCAGTGATCCCAAATGGCTGAAAAATATCCAAAGCTTTTGAAGAGCTAACTGAACATGCGACATTAAGTTGGCCATGTGAAAAGCAGTCTTCCCGTAGATCAATTCTGCCATACTGAAAGTTTGACCTTGTGCTTTGTTAATAGTCACTGCAAAGCATAATTTGATAGGGAGTAAGATAAATTTAAAATTTATTTGATAGTCCGATTATTATGGGGTATTCTTGAGAGAAAAACTAATTCACCCTGCCCTGCACCAGTTATAATGATAGCCTCAATATTTCTCTGTAATGATTTTATTTGGAGTTTTGACTTTTTGAGTGTGAAAATAGGTTTGCCATGTCTTTTGAATTTCTTTTTGGAAATATGTTAAATTTTAGGATTTTTTCAGTTTTGGGCTTATTTCAGCTTCTGGGGCCGAAATGGAACCTAAATTGTGACAAAAAATAATAATTGAAAATTGGTCGAAATTGGCGGTCTTCTTGTGGCGCCCGACGTTTCAACACATAAGCTATCGAAATTTACAAAAAAATCGACCAATTTTCAACTTTTTTTTTCTGTCACAATTTGGGGTCCATTTCGGCCCCAGAGGCCCAAATGAGCCCAAAACTGAAAAAATCATAAAATATAGCAGATTTCCATAAAGAAATTCAAAAGACATGGCAAACTTATTTTTCCACAATTCCGGAGATCTCGTGATAAGTTAGTGGGTGAACGTAAATTACGTTTTTAAAAGGCTTAGTAGCCTTTTACTACCGGCATGCACTTGGGTGCCTTGGAAGTATTTTGTGTGTTTCATAGAATTAAAAGGTATTATTAACAACCTCTCCAATATAAATAAGCCTCAGCTACACTTAAGCATTATAAGGTAATTAATTATTTTATAATGCTACCACTTGTCACTATTATCATAGCTGCTCAGAAGGCTGAGTTACCCCCCCCCCCCANAAAAAAACTTTTAAAAATTTTCGACCCGACCAGGATTGGAACCCGGTACCTTCTTGCTGCAAGTCTAGGGTCATGCTCACTCTGCCACGGAGGCGTCTGTAAGCTATAATTTTATTGGTTTGAGACTAAATAGATTCAAAACTTCTCACTTAACTCGCTTTACACGTTTTAGCTCGCGCGAGTGTTTTGGGTCCATCCAGAAACAACTCGTTTAATCAATAAAAGATTTTCTTACCATTTGGTATGCTCCTCTCGTCTTCTATTTGCTGAAGATAGTCATTCTGTACTTTAACCAGTTCGGTGCTAGTATCACAGGCAGAATACAGGTCAAATAATTCTCTGTTAAGATTTATGAACGTTCGTCCCCATTTGAATTTGTTCAAATAAAAATCAGCTTCTTTTGGAAAACCTAGAAGAAAAAATCAAATGTCGTACTTGCTTATAGAAGGGGTACAATTTTAGTTCGTAGTGTACCCTGTGTTAAGGTCATTTAACGATCCATCCTTAATATAGGGTGCGGCAATTAATTCTCCCACATTTGAAAGAGCTGGTAAATAAATACGAAATGAGATATTTGAAAAAAAAAAAAAATTGTATTCTGAAAGCTGGTGTATCTAGTTTTTTTTTCATCTGTTTTTTTTTTCAATGTCGTCCAAATGACGGCTTGGCGAGTGATGCACATTTGGAGTCTTTCGCGGAAGTTTTCAATGACTCTCGTCAGCATACCAGCATCACTTTCGAAGATTTCTTGCAGAATTGCCTTCTTTAACTCTTCAAAGGTCCCAGGGCGATGTTTGAAGACCTCAGCCTTGATGTAACCCCACAGGAAGAAGTCACAGGGACTCAAATCCGGCGAGCGAGGGACCCACGAAATGTCATGCCGTTGGGAGATCACGTGACCGGGGAACATGGGACGTAGTCCCATACAGCCTAACACTGATGATGTGGTCCTAAAGTTGTGAACCCAACTCAAAATGGTTTTTCGATCAGGAACTGGATCTGTAGAGTGCAAAGCATACCTTGTGCGGAACGCCCTCTGAGTGGCTATAACGGATTCATTTTTTTTAACGCACTTGACAACGAACGCACGATGCTAGCGCGACCAAACCATTGCGACACCTAAAAACTAGATATCATTTGGTGTTGAATATCACAAACCCCTCTCACGATTTTTGAAAAGTGGGAGAAATAATTGCCGCACCCTGTATATGAGGATACTCTTTTATGATGCTTTTTAGTTTGGGTCATCAGTTGTTCTGTAGCTCTCAATTTGAAGCAATCAATTTTTTTATTACGCCAAGTAATAAAAGTGTCTCTTAATTTGAAACGTATCAAATTAGTGAATCATTTTTTATTAAATTATTATTACAACTAGTGATAATAAATGTAAATTTTTATATAAATTACGTCGAGATCGACGAGATTACATAAATTTATCCACAACTAGTGGTAAATAGCCACAACTCGTGGCAAAATAAGTCACAATTAGTGACAACAATTCTTTCTTTTTTAATTGTGTATAATATTATTATTATTTCTCACCGATCCTTACTGATCCCGTTCTTTTATCTACTCCACTCCTCATCAGTAAGAGTACTCATCTTTAACTATTTTATTATTAAAAACCTCAAGCATCAACCACAGGTAAGCCAAGAACAATATTACCCTTCGCTCTGTTTTCGACATCCCGAACCACCCCTACTATACATTCCGCTCCTAAAAAAATCTTTGTCCGTCTAGGACACCTTGGTGTTCTATACCAAGAGTGCCGAAACACCCTGGGTAATTATTCTAAACAATCAACACATCAGGCGACCTGACAATTATTAGGTGATTTTTACTAAATTAAAAAATCTGGTGTGAACATCACACGACTTTCCTTTTCTATATATATAAAAAAAGTATTGTAATGGGCTGAAATTTTCGATGTCGACTTTTCAATGCCAAAACACGTTTTGAAGTCCCCAGAGCGAAAAACAATTTATATATTTCATCCAAAGTTGTATTTTTAAATTTCTTATATGAAATTGATATAAATTGGTATCAAATTTAAAACCAGAATGACCGCTTTTTGGCGGAACCGCCAAAAATCGGTCTTCAAATGCTACTTAACAGCCAACAATATATTTCACTTCAACCTAAGTTGTATTCTTCAATTTCTTCTATGAAATTGATATGAATAGGCACCAAGTTTAAAGTTCTAGCTATAATTCGTTCTCATTTTAAGCAGGATATGCGAAAACCGCAGCATAAAACCGCCAACGGTATATTCGATTTCCGCCAAAAGCTTATTTTGCCGTTCATGGCATAAAACTGATACCAAATTTCACACACATACCAAATTTCAAGTATCTAGCACTTGCCGTTCTTGAGATATCTTGTTCACAGACAGACACATACACGGATCAATGGCTGATCGAGATTTGGGCTCTGGGGACCCCAAAACGTGTTTTGGCATTGAAAACTCGACATCGAAAATATCAGCCCATTACAATACTTTCCCTTTTTTAGGATAAGGAAAGTAAAAAAAAAAAACGTTGCCAATAAAAAAAATCTAGTGTGAAAATCACACGACTTTCCTTATCAATAAAAAAGGAGAAGAAAGTATTGTAATGGACTGAAATTTTCGATGTCGAAGTTTTCAATGTCGAAACACGTTTTGAGGTCCCCGGAGCTCAAATCTCGAGATTCAGGATTCCAGACTGAAAAATAGAGGCAAAACCGCCAACAATACATTCAAAATTAATTGAAAGTTTCGCGACGCGTCAATATTGTTTATATTGATGCGTCGCGAAATTGACATACTAGCGAAATTTCAAGTCTGTTTTCCTTTTAGACAGGATTTGTGAAAACAGCCAAAAATCGACCAAAAACCCTGTCCCGGGTACGGTCATACCAACACTATATTCTGGGGTAAAATCTAACTCACCAGAAATAATAAAGGTGGCCGCAAGAGCTTCCACACATGATAATTTACACGGTTTCCCATAATTGATGGGATTGGCTGCTATTAGAAATGGTAATAATCTAGGATGATTGGTTTTCATTTTATTGAATGGTGTTTCCTCAATTCTTGCCCAAGAACAATCCACTACTGCAGCTCCATTTTTTTCAATTATGCTATGATCTGATTTTGATACACATTGAACTCCTACAGGAGTTAGTACAATACCTTAACAGATAGAAGAAATAAAAATAAATGTGGATGATAAAAACGTCATTATTTATAGCTTCCTCACCATTTCACCTCTTAGCCTAGTAATTTTAGAAAACGAAAAAACATTAAATTAATGATATGGTTGTAAAATTGACTGAAAATGTTGGATTAGAGCTCCCTCAACAATATTATGAAAAGTTTCGAGACGGGAAAGTCGCGGAACGGTTCGCCATTTTGACTTTTATCATCCGCCATCTTGAATTTTATTTCATTTTTTGCATTCATCTCGAGAATGGTTACCGTTATCGATTTATTTTATAACGACAATTGAATTTTTCACAAGATTATGCATATTTTTTTGTCGTATCTCTAGACCGTTTTTGAGATAGCCCATTATTAAATATAATGGGCTAACACAATTCAGTGATAAAGTTTTAAATTTTGGTGAAAATGTTAGATTAGACCTCCCTCATCAATATTATGAAAAGTCCTAAAGCTGGAAAGTAGCGGAAAATCCGCCATTTTGATTTTTAAGCTCATTTTGTTTTCCTACAAATATCTCGAGAACGGTTAAACTATTTCGATATTTTTTTTTATAAAACATACTTGAACGACAAATTTATTTCCTGCACATGTACCATACATTTTTGTCTCCTACCGTTTTTGAGATAGGTTATTTCAAAAATGAGAAGTAATAACAGATTTCATAAATGAAAATTGAATCTCTCATTTCTATAATTGTGACAAAGTTTTTTCTTCATCATCAAGAATTATTTAAAAAAAGGAGCGTTCACACTACACAGTGAAAGTGTCAGTGCTCTCCAGTGCCGATCTTCACAGTGATTTGACATGAAAAAATACTGACTGAACAAAGAGAAAACACTGACGGGTGTTCACTGACTGAGCATCACTCACTGAGCATAGACAAACACTGACGGGTGTTATTAAAATCATTGTGAGTGCACTGTCACTGACACTATAACTGTGTAGTTGCTCCTTAACTGGTTTCCACAGTCTTCCATATTGGTAAAATTCAATTTGCGTAGACTGTTATCTAAGGAAATCGTTGTTGGATAGGGTGGTTTCCTGTTGCCTTCCCTATATTCTCCAGTACTAAAACACCCTGCATAATCTCATGTCATGCAACATGTGTTACCCGAGCGTAGCTCATGTTTAACACCATCAGCTCAGGTGGACTCGGCCCGTGAGGAAATCAGCCCCCAATATCTTTATGTGGTATTTATACATTCTGTATTTCTCTTTTGTTACGGAGACAAAATAATATCTCTTGTACCCTATAAAACGTTTCTTAAGTTAACAATAAATCGATTCTTTATTATTATAGATGTTTTTAATATTGAACGAACAGTTGATTTTAAAAGGAACGCCACAATAAGAAAAACATAATCAGTGTTCCGTAATGTACAGCTTACCTCTAAATCGTTCTCCTAGTTTCAATATTTTAATTAAATTATGTCTGGCTAATTTTCGTCCCGAACATTTTCTAGGATCACAATGTTTCATATCCCACATAGCAACATTGAATGTGATTTCTGGCTCACTTTCATTTGAACTACTTGAATTTCCATCTTGAAAACAAAAATTAAAAGTATTATATTATTTAACAAATTTACATTAGACACTTCATTGTAAGTTTAAAAAGGTTTAACTTCCGACACGAGTTTCGTCTACTTCGTAGTCATTTTCAAGGACACGGCCAGATTGGTGTTTTTATTAAGTGTCCGTTGGTATTCCCTACAAGACCTACTCAGTACAAAAGTACATAAAGAATTGAAAATTTCTCTAAATCCCAAAAGTAAATTTTTTACAGTAAACTAAATGCAAAATTTATTTCAGTTTTTAAAATAAAAATTCAATACTTATTCCTTGTTTTAAGAGAAATGAGCAAAAAACTAAATAAATTGAGATAAACGAGTTAAAAAAAAACACGTTTAATAACAACTGCGAAGCAGACGAAAACGGTAGTGTTTTTTAAAAAGTCATATTTGCGAACGTAAATAACGTTGAATACATGGTTCTGATTAGGTTTAATATGCCCGACACGTCCTACACAGCTTAACAAACATGCCTTTTAAAATAATCACAACTCTTTTTTTTTTTTAAAAAAAAAAAAAATCATTATTACGCCTTTGATATACCTCTTGTGTTTACCGTTCCCTAAATAGATACCTATAACCTTAAGAGAGAAATCTTAATTATTTTGAAAATAATAAATTTCAAGTTGTTATATTTACTCCAAGAATCATCTTAAAAAAAGTTAAAATTGGCAATCTAACGTAACAACTACCGCGCCTAATAAACCACTATTACTAGAGTTGAGCAACGTAAGATTTCTACTTAACTTTGCTAATATGGTGCGTTTTATTGCAACGGCTAAATAACTACTTCACTTTATGCCATTCTACTGAAATGGTATTCATTTAGTGTCAACAGAGAAATTCTCCGAAACATTTGTGATTTGAACGAGTCTACCTCTAAACTATATGAACAAAAATACAAATTAATTTATCAAACGAAGTGAGATCTAATTTTTACACCACGATTTTTTTTTTCAAACGTCCGTTTCACAATTATTCGAACGTGATGACACATGGTATGGACATTCCAAGTGTCGTTCACTGAATTCGCTCATTTGATTTTATCATGGATTGGTGGTGAAGTGGTAAGACGGGCTGACAGAGTTCAAACCTAATCAATGCATAGAATTTTATCCTCATGAATTTAAGATATTTACCACATAGGGCCACCGAAGGAAAATCCGGGCCCGGGGCTAAAAAATTACGAGCTCTTACTAAAATGGACAATATCTTAAGGGCCCCTATTTGGCAGGATAAGTATAAATAAGGACTATTATTAGATTTTTGACCACATAGTAGACATTAAAACTGAGTAAGATCTAGGGTACACGGAATTTCAAATTAATTAGCAACATCTCAAACTCCGTACCTGAATGTGATTCACTGTCTTCAGAGCTCTCCAGTTTCAATTTGTGACATACATCACTTAAATCTGAATTATTTTCTGATTTCTGATGCTTTTTGTGTCGGGCTTGTTTAAAATTATCTTTCTTATATTTACATTGCTTTCCTGTAGAAATATTTTTGTTCTTATTCATTTTTTTTTAATTTCTAAACCTAAATATATTTTTTTTTTAAAAAAAATCTTTTTTCAGCCCCCTGCTGTCAGTTTGATAATGAATTTCAAATTTTTACCGCTAGAATAAAATTAGCCAACTGATAAATTTATTACTCCGTATTGTTGTTCTATTGGTACAAGGTGATAAAATTACGGGTCCTACACCGGGGAGATGTGTTGAGGTAAGTTTTTCAAAAAAAATCTTTCTTTTTTTCAACTCTCTTTTTTATTGGCCGTCATGAGTCCATTGGACGGTTGTACATATGAAATAGAGGCATGGCCGTAAAAACGTTTCCTAACCTCTCTAATTGGTTAAAAAATATTCAAAGGGTTGCCAGACACTCCTCCCCTGTTCCAGAACCGAGAAAAAACAAGCATGTACGGAAATTCCAAATAGATTGCCTCAACACATCTCCCCGGTGTCATAACCCTTGAATTCTGCCTGGAGTAATAAAAACCGTTTGACATTTTTATAATTTACCGATAACCGATATAAATGATGTAATTTTAAACGAAGTTCAATTTTTCACTCATATTTTTTTCGCTGTCATCGTTAAAGGTAGGTGTATGCATTATCTCTTTTGTTAATTACGCTATCGTCTTCATTATAGCAAAGGTAATGCATTTATTTCGTGACATTTTTAATGACATCTCAACTATCCTTCTACAACAAGCAGAATTTGCTGTAGGCTCGACTGCAGTTTCGGTTAGAAAAAAATAGTATGAAAAAATCATTATTTTTTATGAATTTTAACGTTTCTGGGAAACACATAACAAAACGAAGACTATTTCATTTGATGAAGAATATAAAATGAAATTTTCAAAAAGTCATCTGGAAGTGGTAGAAAAAAGTGGTTCTTCATCTCTTCATACCTATAAATTCTGCTTCGTATTAATATAGTCCGTAGGTTACTCTTGACGTACGCGTATCTACCGACACGCTTGATATTACTCCGAGCATAATTGTAGGATCACCAAAATGACATTTTCATTTAAAAGCACTTATTTTGATTCAAAAATGGATAAAAAATGGCGAATAAAGATCAGCCCAGGAAAGTCCAATCACATCAACTTTGCGCTCAGAAGAAGCAAATGTCCACCTGTCACTCTCAATAAGGAAATTCTGTCAGCAACAGACCGTGTAATATATCTTGGCATGCACCCGGATAGGCGATTAACATGGAAAGAACACACAAAAGCTAAAAAATGCGAACTCAATCTTCGCTTAAAAAAAATGTATTATTCAACCCTGTCACTAGAGAACAAAGCACTTATCTACAAGATTCATCTCAAACCTGTATGGACATATGGAATACAACTCTGGGGTTCAGCAACAGCCATATCGAAATCATCCAACGATTCCAAAATAAGTTGGTTAAATTGGGATACTATGTCAAGTAGAATCATCCTCCTATATCTTCACTTGAAAATTACTATATCTTCACTTCAAGAAAATGACTATATCTTCAAGTGAAGATATAGTCATTTTCAACCTTCATGATTCCAAAATAAATTAAGTTGATTCTAATGAACTGATGTAATCAGCATGAAGATTTTATTTTAAGTACCTTCTGAATGATGTGTGTTTAGTGTAGATATGTGTGTCTAAGTGTGTAACAAGATTTTTAGTGTCGTCTTTTTTGCTATGAGTTGTGTTAAATTTCGTAAGGTGAAAAGAAAAGGTCATATTCATATACAATTTATAATAAAATAGTAATTTAATTTTAAAAACACACATTGAAGAACCCGACACCAAAACAAAATGTAATAATAAAATAGAATGATCATAAGGTTGGATTATGATTGCTAGGGGAATGTTAAATAAGTTACGTGTGTTCGATTTAATTTTATTCGAGCTGTTTCTCCTCACATGGAGGTGACTCGGTTTCGAATAAAGTAGTCCTTCAACAATGAGAATTGCTCAGCAGTACACCCTTCCATGCTGAGTAAAGTTTTAAAAAATTCTCAATGTTTTATGCCCTGAAATAATCCCCGGCATTGTGCCCAACTCCACACGTGTCGCGTTAAAATCTTAATAACATGTTAATTATAACTTTTAAAATAAATTAAAACAAAACACTTACCAAAAACACTATTTATAAGTATTTATGAAGAAACTAGTTTCGATTCATCATCAGTCTAGTCAATTCGAAGGATGGAAGTTGACTCATGCTTCGACTCGACTAGACTGATGATGAATCAAATGATTCGAAACTAGTTTCTTAATAAATAATTATAAATAGTGTTTTTAGTAAGTGTTTTGTATTAATTTATTTTAAAAGTTAATGTCGCGTTAAAATACCTACCGAATAATCTTGAAATCAAATTTGACAAAAAATAAAGTTAAAATTGGAAGTTTCTAGGAGAGGCTCAGATGGGGATGTTACGGGCTGATTGTTATGATAACCCAGTATTCATTCAAACCCAACCTTAAGACTATGTAATTATAAAATAGATGGATTAAACTAAAAAATTAATAAATTTCATAAAATTAAAACAAATTAATAAAAATGGGAGAAAATAATAAAATGAAAGAAAAGAAAAAAACAAACAATACATTCACTTAATAAAGATTGAATCTTTTAAAGTGATACAGTCAAATATCTCAGAAATATCTCAAAACCTATTGCATGTATACCTGTAAGTGAACAAACATACAAATTTCGAAAATTATCAAGATAAAAATATCAAAGAAAGAAAATCTTTAGGACACTTGGTAGAACTATCGAAATATAAGAAATGAAAATGATAATAAAATAAAATAAAAAAAAACACTTGACTTTATGTTCTCAAATTTTTATAGGACATAAAGTCAAGCGATTTTTATAATTTTCATTTCTTGTATAAAAAATATGAGTCAGTGAATTTGTTGCTATTGTAGCAATCATGAGCATTTCTGTACTGATGGTCTTTGGCCAAAAAGTTTTTGAGTGTTAGGGTTGCCCTGGTACGTAGAACCAACCATTTGGCATGTACGTGCGTCGTACGATCAAATAAGTTTTCGGCTCTCCTGACTCCAAAGTTGTTCTAGAACCATTTTTTTTTTCGAATAAAAATTGATTTTTAAATTAATGTTAAGCTTAAAATTGAAAAATCACATGTCCCATTTGATATCATAAAAGTTTGCTGTGATATAGAATTGCCTCATACATTTGTTCCTATTTCCAACAAATTTCAAGATATTAGACTGAATTATATAAAATGACTCAACCCTGTTAGAGAAAATCATAAACGAAAAACACTAGATACAATAATAAATTGAAGAGAAAAAAACGCAGGCCATCCCAGGCGACAATTCTCTCACTTTGGACGTACGATAAAAGAAATTTTTTGTCGCAATGTTGAAAATAATACGTGAGGAGCAGTGTCTACAAAAGGCTTGTAGACACTGCCCAGAAAAAAAACTTGTAAAAAATGAAGAGGTTTTTGAACACATCATTTATCGAACACATCAAGTATCGAACACATATTGTATATGTTGAGCCGAACATATGTTTATATGTTGAACCGAACACATATTGTACACTCGTATGTTGAGCCGAACACATAATGTATATGTTGAACCGAACATATATTGTGTATGTTGAGCCGAACACATATTGCACACTCGTATGTTAAGCCGAACACATAATGTATATGTTGAGCTGAACATATATTGTATATGTCGAACCGAACACATATTGTACACTCGTATGTTGAACCGAACACATATTGTACACTCGTATGTTAAGCCGAACACATAATGTATATGTTGAGCCGAACATGTATTGTGTATGTTGAGCCGAACATGTATTGTGTATGTTGAGCCGAACATGTATTGTGTATGTTGAGCCGAACACATATTGTACACTCGTATGTTGAGCCGAACACATATTGTATATGTTGAACCGAACATATATTGTGTATGTTGAGCCGAACACATATTGTATATGTTGAACCGAGCATATATTATACACTCGTATGTTGAGCCGAACACATATTGTATATGTTGAGCCGAACATATATTGTGTATGTTGAGCCGAACACATATTGTATATGTTGAACCGAGCACATATTATACACTCGTATGTTGAGCCGAACACATATTGTACACTCGTATGTTGAGCCGAACACATATTGTGTATGTTGAGCCGAACACATATTGTATATGTTGAACCGAGCACATATTATACACTCGTATGTTGAGCCGAACACATATTGTATATGTTGAGCCAAACACATATTGCATATGTTGAGCGTATTTATTATTGGATTTGATGTGTTCGGTGACTTCCTCATTTTTTGCAACTTTTTTTTTATCTGGAAGCAAAATGATTAAAATTAATCCTCTACAGAATGAACCCATCCTAATTTAGTTTCAGGAACATTTGATACGAACTTTGTAATTACTTAGGATCTTTAAATTAGATATTTTTTTCCTACATGTTATGGGAAATAATAAAACATAAAATCTTTTGTATACAAATTAATTACAAAATGATTAAAATTAAACACTAATATTATGAACAAAATGTTAATATTGCGAGATATTTGGTTCCATTTTTTTTTTCAATATATACTTCTTACATTATATCAGTTTGAAGCTATGCTAGGGGGAATTCGAATGCTTTTAATTCAATTAAATTCAAGGTTATACTAAAAGACTGTTGAGTGGCAGATTACAGCAAGGAGAGGTTAATCCCAAAAGTATTTTCTACCATCTAACCCTTAGAGCTCTAGAGAGAGGAAGTAAACGTATAATTCACACACAAAAAAAAAAAAAAATACATCTACAGCTTTGGTGTTTATGTTCCGACACAGGATTTATATTCTTTTCTTTTAAATTTTATACGTTTTAAATTGAAGTGTTTTAAATATGTGGTAAAAAAAAAAATCTCAAATCAATGAGGAAAAAATTCTACCTCTGTTTTTGATTGAACGCACCTCCTCCTGTTTACCAGGCCGCTATGCTACTGAGACAAGTACTGATATTTAATAAATCAGTATAAATTTGCATTGTTAATAATGTATTCAAGTCAAGGGAGAGAGTTCTTTTGACTGTAAGGATACTAACCACTTATTGATGGGCATAGAGATGTTACCCAAACGATGTAAATAAAAGTCAAGGGAGAGTATGTTGAAAAATGAGACACAGAAGGTTTTTATTTTCCTTCTCCATCTAGGAGAAGGAAAATAAGCATAATTTTGAAAAAAAAACTTACTTTTTTTAAGATTTAAGCATACTTTTGAAACCGTCTTCGTACCAAGATAATGATGCCCGGGTCCTAAAATTGTCATTTTTGAGAGTAGAAAATAATTCATATTTTTGATTGGAGAGTTTGCTCTACAAGAACAACAATATTATTTTCACGACTCCGCCGAACTGGTTTCACCAAACATCAATAATAGAGGAATTAGGTACGGTACCCGTTTTATGTGACAGGGAGTCACGCTATGCTTACAGGATCAAGTAGTTTCCTTGACCATTATAATTTGGATCCTCGATCGCCCCCCCCCCCGCTCAACTGGCGACCTGTAACCACGCCTGACCTCCTCACCTTACGAATAAGGAGATTAAACCATTTGATCTCCTTATTCGTGAATATCTTTTACATGGTTAGCGCACATCTCACCACGGACCTAACTTTCCTTTATAGTTTGCTTAAGGCATTTTTATAATGCCTTAAAAACATATAAACATTCTACACAATAACCTGGCAGAGGTTTCCTATTGCTGGAAGTATTTCTGTTCAGAAATATTTGCAGACCACCAAGGCAGGGAAGTCTCTGGCAACATATCACGCAAAGAAAAGAGTTGAGCAAAATACTTTCGGCATGATATGTTGTGATTGAAACAAACCAACCCTATTACATTGTCACGCCGGAGGACGTAAAACAGAAAATAGACTGGACTTGTCAAGCTAAAGACAATAAACCATTCGCTCGACCTGAGGTAATCCACTTTGCCTGGCAGAGGTTTCCTATTGCTGGAAGTGTTTCTGTTCAGAAATATCTGCAGACTACCAAGGCGGGGAAGCCTCTGGCAACATATCACACAAAGAAAAGATTGAAGCAAAATACTTTCGGTGTGATATGTTGTGATTGAAGCAAACCAACCCTATTACCTTGTCATAGACCGGTAATAGGGTGAATACCGCAATAGCGAGAAGTAAGTGGACAATAATAATAATAATTCAATCGTCACCGTGACGTTCGAAAAAATTGAATTAANAATTCCCCCCCCCCCCCTGAAAATCCTGATTACGCCACCTCCGTAGTATACCTTCGGCTTCAGTACTAGACTGATTATATCAAGTATGTAGCATTCGAGTCTACCCATCGCATAGCTTGTCTGTACAAAAATACAAAATTTAATACAAAACACGACAAGGAACGATAATTCACGAACAGGTAAATATTAATCTCAGAAATTTATACGATATCAGAATAAGGCGTGCCTAAATTCTTGCAAAATCACGTATGATTTTTTTACTAATGTCCATTAGAAAAAAAAAATGGGGAACTTACTAGAGAGTGACATCCTCACGGTCGGACCTAGCCGAGTCCATCGNCTTTCCGGAACTTGGCCTGGCGCACTGCCGTGCGCTCAGATTGAACATATGAATCATTTGTGGAACAAATTTGCTGATGGGGGAGCATTGCATACTTGTTCCATTACGTATCGCACAGCTTCCACAGTTTTATGTGTTCTAACAGTTCCCGTCTTGCCTAAAGGCTTCTTTTTCAATCCAGAACCAGTCCCTCTGAAAATCTGGACCCATTGCAGAATGGTTTTGTAGGAATCCTCCCACGCGGCAGTGAGAGCGAATGGCCACTGAATCACCACTTTTGAAAAATGTCTCCACAACAAATGCAATATGCTCAGGGGTTCACGACCTCATTATGACTAAACACCCTTCTGAGAGGAAGAAATGACACAAACATGAACAATCTGCGACAAAGTATGACTTGGCAGTGAACATGTTAAACTGAAATAAGCGCCCATTGGCAATTTCTCCACTAGGAGAACCAAGATTGATTTTTTTTTTCTTTCAATTGATTCTGGATATTTTTATTTGGGGGTATCACCATCGATTACCATGGCCCATACAGAATATAAAATAAAAATTTGAAAAAGTCAGCTGGAAGTAGGGATGGGCTAGTCATCCACGAGTCGAGTCATGAGTCGACTCTAGATTTGACTCACTCACCAGTCAAATTATCTTTTCCAAATGAGTCGGCTCTTCAAAGAGTCGACTTGCGAGTAGCTTTTTGTTGTTGACTGATAAAGATAATAAGGGGAGAAATATTTTTCCGGGTGTTTGTTGTTTACTGAAGGAAAATGTTCTTTTATCCTTGTGACGATTGATTGTAATGTCTTTTTAATGTATTCGCCGAAGATGGGAACGTTTATTTGGTAGATGCCCCTTTTGTCAATTGGTTTTATTATGTCTCTCTGATCATATAAGGTGTTTTTGAAAATTGTCACTCGATGCGAGTCGAGATCGAGAGTCGACTCATATTTGTGAGTCGAGTCGAGTCATGTCGACTCACTTACGTGAGTCGAAAATCCCATCCCTAAGATAATGTAGTAAAAATAATACACGAAAGCAACTCGTAGTAACTTCAATATTATTGTGAGAGTGATTGGGCAAAGGGGGCTGACCCATGTCAATTAATAGTCTCCAAGAACAGACAGAAACTAGCGATATTCGATCAATCGTGTTATCTGTTCTTGCTTATGGGGAATGTTTCAAAGAAACTAACGGATTCTTGATCTATAATCCTATCTATCCCTACTTTTAGGGAAACTACTGAATTAGCGATATTCGATAAATCGTGTTATCTGTTCTTACTTGAAGGGCATGTTTCAAAGAAACTACCGGATTCTTCATCTATAATCTTATCTATCCCTACAGCAGAAAAACTATTGATATTCGATACATCGTGTTATCTGTCCCTACGAGTAGGGAATGTTTTATGGTAACTATCGGATTCTTGATATATAATTTTATCTATCCCTACTTGTAGAAAAACTATTGATATTCGATACATCGTGTTATCTGTCCTTACGTGTAGGGAATGTTTTATGGTAACTATCGGATTCTTGATATAAATTTAATCTTATCCATCCCTACTTGTAGAAAAACTATTGATATTCGATACATCGTGTTATTTGTCCCTACTTGTAGGGAATGTTTTAAAAGAAACTATTATATAATCTTATCTATCCCTACAGTAAAAAAAACTATTGATATTCGATACATCGTGTTATTTGTCCCTACTTGTAGCGAATGTTTTATGGAAACTCTCTGATTCTTTATATATGATCTTATCTATCCCTACTTTGTAGGGAAACCATTGACCTTCGATACAGTCATAGTGTTATCTGTTCCTACTTTTAGGGATTTTTCTTTTTAAAATAATATCGGTTTCCGATAGACAAAAAAAATGCACAGCACAATACGCACTCAACATTTTTCGGACATCAGCTCAAGTAGTGTCTTATCGTAATTGTATTATTAATTCCTAATATTGGAAATAATCTTATTTTTATTTTTTTCTAGCAAACTATACATTAATAATCCTAATTTTCTTGCACGTTCCATTATTCTATTTTTCTATCACAGCTTTCATAAATTGCAAATTACACGTACTCAATATTATATTATCTTCTTCGTTTTTTTTTTATAGTCATGAGTAAACATCATAAAGACGTTGATTTATGACTTGCGCAGTGTTTACTCTCTTCTAGATTGCACTTGGAGGTGGTGGAGGGGGAGGTGGTAAAGCTGATGGATCATTATCGTCCTAAAAAAATACAAATAATTCAAAAATAACACAAAACACCCTGTAACTTTGTTAAAAAAAAAGAAGCTCAAATCAACAATCGATGTAAGAAAAATTGTTTGTTTTAGCCCATATTATAGCACGTATACCGTTGGGCACAACAACCAGTTACACCCTGTACATACGTAGTCTATTAAAAAATACGCGGACTGGGGTCATAAAAAAAAATTACTTTATTTGGAAGTTACACGCTTGGGTCTTCTTCAAAGTACTCTACTTCCCAACGCACACACTTATCCCAACGGTGTTACCACTTGTTGAACAAAAAATAAAAAAAAATTCTGAAATTTTTATAAAAATCGGCCAGAAAAGTGGCCGTAACGAAATGACCCCGACCAAAACCAAACCACATTTAATTGTCATCGAAGATCTACCACGGTGCCAAATTTCAACTCAATCGGACAATGGGAAGTGGGTTAAATTTAATTTCTAAGATTTACCCACAAACATACATACATAGTAAGTTAAATAAAAGCCTTTAATAAGAAGAACCTGGTACGCTTCCTTTTGTGATGGCTTTCAGCTCCTTCATCGCATTTGCCTTAATCTTCGAAATCATCTCAAATCTTGTTTTGAAGGTTTTCTTTCAGTTTTGGAAATAAGAAAAAGTCAAGCAGCAAGGTCCTGTGTACGGGGGATGAGGCAGAACAGTAATCGAGTGTAACTTAAACATCTGAGGGACGCCGCGCCGTCCGACGCAAAAGGCCAGAAAAGTGATAACTGGTTTTTCCAGCACGACAACGATCCAGCTCACTCAGCACTCATAACTCGTGAGTTTTTGGCTAATCACTCGATTACTGCTCTTCCTCATCCCCCATGCTCACCTCACCTTGCTCCTTGTGACTTTTTTTTTATTCCCACGACTGAAAAAAACCTCAAAGGAAGAAGGTTTGAGAAGATTTCGGAGACTAAGGCAAATGCGACGAAGGAGCTGAAAGCTATCACACAAGAAACGTACCAGGACTGTTTCAACAAGTGGAAATGCCGATGGGATAAGTGTGTGCATTGGGAAGGATAGTACTTTGAAGGAGATCCAGACGTGTAACTTCCAAATAAAGTAGATTTTTTTATGACTTCAGTCCGCGTATTTTTTTAATAGACCTCGTATTTTGTATGATAATTTTTAATAAACATAAATATGTATATCTCACTCTCCCAGGCTGCTATGCTACAATTTAGGTTGAAGTGTAATATATAATTGTATTTCCGCTCTGAGGATTTCAAAATGTGTTTTGGCATTGAAAACTCGACATGGAAAATTTCAGCCCATTACAATACTTGCCTTTTTATAGGATAAGGAAAGTCGTGTGATGTTCACACCCGATTTTTTTCATGAAAAATCCTCAATTATGAATTGATATTGAATGATATGCTGGTTGAAAGATGATTAAGGCAATTTGGCGTTCTCGCGGCTACGACAATAGGTACCCAATTTATACTTACATTTTGTTTACTGGATGTGCCTGGTAGAGACCGAAGACTTCTGGGTTCTCACGGCCACGACAATAGGTACTCAATTTATACTTACATTTTGTTTACTGGATGTGCCTGGTAGAGACCAAAGACTTCTGGGTTCTCACGGCC
>CM022882.1:21279722-21296459 GCA_012654025.1 Pachypsylla venusta
GGAAAAGGTGAGTGAAAGAAGAAGAAGACTACTGTCTCATTATTATTATTATTTCGACTTCGCTCGATATGAATCGGTTATTTCTCAAGAGTAGACGGGGTCAGAATCTCTTGGAATTTAATTTATTTATATATTCATGAATTTCCTCGTAATGTGGCAGGAGGATAATATAACACTGTGTTGTAGTCTGTGAATGATGTTTTGGGCAGGCAATCCGAGTATATCCAAGGAATTATTGACAGAGTCAGGGATTAGTCCGACTGTTGATAAGATGATGGGAGTGATTTTGACATCTTGTATTTCCCAGTTCATAGACCAGTTGTTGATATTTTGTGATTTTTTCGTTATATGTTTTCTTGATATTGTTGGTATTTACTATGGCATAATCGATTACGTAGACTTTTTTGTTTATATTATCTCTTAGAATTGTATCTGGTCTATTGTGTATGGTGGTGGAGTCAGTTAAGATTGATCGATCCCAGTAAAGTGTAAGTGTATTATTCGGATTTGTTAGGACCGGTTTTGGGTCATACTCGTAATCTTTTGGGTAGGGTTCTTCTAAAAGTTTGAATTTCTTTGCTATTTCTAAATGTATAATTTTTCCCATATTGTTATGTCTGTCTTTGTATGACGTTGGGGGCGAGCTGTGTGCAACCTGACAGAATATGTTCTATTGTTTCCTTTTGATTTTTTTTTTCTCTCTTTTTTTCAGGAACCTGTTAATGATTTATTTCTTTTACAGATTTTGCCCCTGGTCCCTTAAGAATATCCTTTATTGTAATGTGTCAGAGGTTTGAGAGGCCTCTGAAACACAATAAATAATAATAATAATTTGAACAGAGTCGACATGAATCATTACTAATATCTTCTTTAAGAATTATCTTCCGGTAGTTTTTTGTTGGTACGACTCTATCTTGAATAGACATCAGGAACCCTTCGGTCTGAGGGAAGAGTCGTCCTATTGTCAGCCATAAGAGTGATTGTTGTTTATTGATGTGTGGTTGTTCTAGGTCGTTAGGGTAACCTCCGTGGAGTGGTTTTTCTTTCCATTTGCTTATTCGGTTGTTCAATGTTGATGCTCTTGTTTCCGGTGACTGAATGCTCAAATTGCATGGTGTTTGTGATTTGTCGGATATTTGTATGACTCTGTGTAGATTTGATGTTGTTGCTTTTCTATTGAAGTATTTCTTGAGTATGATTATTTGGTTTTGATGCAGGTCTTTGATGGATATAATGCCTTTTCCTCCTGATGTGCGGGGTATACAAGTCCTTTCTAATGCTGATTTAGGATGATGGTTTTTATGTTTGGTCATTTCTGTTCTTATCTTATCGATGTCGGTTTGGGACCATTTAATTAAACCAAAGGAATACGTAAGTATGGGAATAGCATATGTGTTTATGGCTTTGGTTAGATTTTTGGCATTGAGGTGAGATTTCAGTATTCGTTTCAGTCAGTTTGTGAATTCGTTCGTTATGTGTTCTTTGATTTTGGTGTGTTCGATTTTTTTCGACTGAGCCATTCCGAGATATTTGTAGGTTTCGTCAGTTTGTAATTGCGTGATTAATTCTTGATCTGATGTTTCATAAGGTGTGCTGTTTTGTACTGCCCCTTTCACTAAATTCTGTATCTTGCATTTGTCAATTCCAAAGAACATTCTTATATCAGTACTGAAGTTTTAGACGATTTGGAGGAGTAGTTTTAAGCTTTCTGTTATTATAATTATTATTATTATCATACATCTGGTTACCATTGCATTCACGATAATTCTATTCAGTGGTGAAGAGTTTTCTGTAGAGCTACTACTGTCTCATCATACATCTGGTTCCCAATGCATTCATGATAATTCTATTCAGTGGTGAAAGAGTTTTCTGTAGAGCTACTACTGTCTCATCATACATCTGGTTACCATTGCATTCATGATAATTCTATTCAGTGGTGAAGAGTTTTCTGTAGAGCTACTACTGTCTCATCATACATCTGGTTCCCAATGCATTCATAATAATTCTATTCAGTGGTGAAGAGTTTTCTGTAGAGCTACTACTGTCTCATCATACATCTGGTTCCCAATGCATTCATGATAATTCTATTCAGTGGTGAAGAGTTTTCTGTAGAGCTAATACTGTCTCATCATACATCTGGTTCCCAATGCATTCATGATAATTCTATTCAATGGTGAAGAGTTTTCTGTAGAGATACTACTGTCTCATCATACATCTGGTTAGCATTGCATTCATGGTAACTCTACTCAATGGTGATAATGATTCACTGAATGAAGACAAACACAACGTAACACAGCACAAAATGTGCCTCTGCTTTGTCAATATTCAAAACATCTGTTCCCAAGTCAAACACAGTTATTATTTCATCATCACTTGAAACCACCTACCGAGCAGTATATGAGCAATCATCATGTTTCAGAAAGAAAGAAAAATATTTCTACTATGCTCGTTAAACATTTTTTTTTTTAACCAAAGAACATTACATGACATAACGAGTTCAAAAATTATTCTATCTAACTGATAAGAAATAATTCTGATAAGAAAATAGTCAGGAATGTAGTGATAAGTCAAACAATATATACAGGGTGTCCCAAAAGTCCGAGACCGTCTGAATATCTTTTGAACAGCTTTATGTGGAGTTTTGAAATTTTGCATGGTATTATACCCCAAATTAAACCACCTGATGGTGTGACCAATTTTTCAGGGGCGCATCCTATGTGGCCCCCAGGGGGTCCAACTTTTGTTTTTTAAATATGAACCCCCATCTTGTGATACATTTTCAGAAAGACAATAGAATTAGAAGTACTTTGCAAAAAAATTTACACGTCTAGTGTGTTTGGTTTCAAAATGACGGCCATTTGAAATTTCCAAGATATGACTTCCAAGAGTGTCTAAAACTAGGCGAATTTTTTGCAATGGGATATTGAATGATTGCATAGGACACCAACCTGCTTTTAGGACATAATTCGCCTAGTTTTAGACACTTCGCCTACTTTTAGAAATAATTCGTTTAGTTTTAGACACTCTTGGAAGTCTTGGAAAATTTTTCACGTCTATCGTGTTTGGTTTCCAAATTGGAAAACATTTCACGTCTAGCGTGTTAGGTTTCTAAATTGCGGCCATTTGAATTTTATTTGATCAAGAAAAATTGATCACACCATCAGGTGGATTAATTATAATACGATGCAAAATTTCAAAACTCCACATAAAGCTGTTCAAAAGATATTCAGGCGGTCTCGGACTTTTGGGACACCCTGTATATGCCCCATCATATGACTATGAGCAGTCCTTCGTATGACACTGACGTACTCGGGTTCAATTCTCGGAAGGATCGAAAGCGCTTTTGAACTTAGTCTCATGAGGACGATTTATTAGTTACTTTAATGTGAGTAGCGATGAGTGGTTGAATTACAAGAGTAAACAGATTTGGTTTGGTAAAATATGAATGTCTATTGAGATATTTTGTTTTATGAAGGAAAGAAGAAAAATCTAAATTGAAAGTCAATCGACGAAATCGAACACGACGAAATTTTTTTCCTTCATAAAAGAAAATGGGTTTGGTAAAAGATTGAGAAGAGAATATTAGTACATGAGGGCTCTTAGTAATGCTGTGATACAAAAATTGTGAAAAGACCGTCAGGTTTTACCACAACGTCTCTTGTAACATCTATTGGTCATTCAAGACGGGGGTTTTACCCTCCATTCACTGGAAACTTGCAAACCAGCTACCTACATTGATCTCACCCAGCCTGGGTTGGAAGGTTGGGACGGAAAAATAGCCAGCATCACGAGGCCGCGAATCCTCGTGAACACCCACATGGTACAACCTCGCTGGACGTTGCTTAACTTCAGTGATCGAACGGGAACTGGTGTATTCAACGTGCCATAGACGCTGGCTGACGACTAATTTATTAGAAAATATTTTTCAGTCAAACAGCGAGTACAAAAATAATATTTTGAAAGCTTCAAAACTTCATAAATATCTTCTGCTACTCAAATTTCAACGAGCTCTGAGTAAGAAACCAAATAAGTTATAATCTTAGAAACCAAAATAATGTAAATGTATATTTCTTTGTGTTATATCACAATTTTGTGGGCATCATAGTATTACAAGGTATTTTTTTAACAATGACTCCAATACACCAAGCTATACTTTACTAACTATTACCCTGTAATGCTACCACTTGGTGCTAAATAATTTATCGTTACATTGAGTTTTATTATAGATTTTTATTCGCTAAGAATGATTGTAAAATTATTTGTAAACCATCTCTTTAGGAAGACAGTATATATCTAAGGGAGAGAACCTCATTATTGTTGTTATATATTAAAAAAGGCAATCTGGGCTCGTACACAAGAGAGTTTCATACTAAGAAAAAATCACAATATGCTTATCACTTTAACATGGAAACACACACACACACGTACAAAAATCATACCAACGGAATTGGGAATTATTACAAAATTAAAATAAAAAATCAAAGCAAGTAATAAGAAATTAGACAACAGACGAAAGCGCTTGTGACTCGCCTTATGATTGAGAACGTTAGTGAACTCCACTATTGACCCCGGTATACATCCCGAAATGCACTTGTATATGTGTATGTATGTACGTTACGCGATACAAGTCACAATTTTCATCCCATTTTGACGAAATTTGGTATACATTTTTAGGACATGAAGAAAATTTGCTGTATAGTTTTTGGGGGCTATGCCCCCCCCCCCCCGGGCGCCCAATATTGTGTTTTTTGAAAATGATTTTTATCTTTTTAGCGGTTTGTCGTAGAAACGTACAATTTTGATGTTAAACGCTTTTCGATTTTGAGGGGCCCCTAAGGGCCCATCCTTTGTTTCTTGAAAATGATTTTTTTTAAATTTGATTAAGATATTGTTGTAGACTTAGAGTTCGAGGATTAAGTTATCGTGAATTTAAAACGCGTTAAATAACTTTAAAGATAATTAAAATAAAACTTAAAATAATTAAAAAAAAAAAAAAAATGGAAATTACAATAAATAATAAAAGCGTAACACAAAAATTCAATTACTTTTCGCCAACACCGAATTTAGAACGCCCGAAAATACACAAGAATTAACCGCTCAATTATCACTTCGAAAAAAAACAACGCTTTCGCATTCAAAATTAAACATGCTCCGTTTATCGTTCAAATAATACTCACTCGACTCCTAGACGTGTCCTTCTATTTATACCTTCATTCAAATCGTTCTAGAAGGATCTGGTATAAAGGATTTTCTAGTACGCAATCAAACTACGCGTTCTAAAAAAAACTACGCGTTTATAAATAATTAAAACGTAAATCACCATCCTAAATGTAAACAAAAACAATGTTTTGTAATGAGAGAGAGAGGAATAAAATATGTCATATTTCCCCCCCCCCTTCACCCCGACCATCCTCCCAGTCAAGAATAAACAAATCTAAAAATAACTTTTTCTCGAAGGAGAAATCAAAAAGAATGGATAGGAGAAGCGTCGAGATATTTATACAGAATGTTTCATAGTAATATTACATACACATGTCGTTCACTACAATATTTTTTCTATTAATGACTACAACACTAACGTGAACACCTGATCATATTGATCCACTAGTTTGTAGTTGGTGCACATTTTTTTTTTTATTGAAATTTACATTTCATTATGACTATAAGCATCCTAGATACCATTTCTAAAATTAAAATAATATTAACAAAAATTTCACACCACACACTTACGTGAATCTATACAATCTGTATCTGTGCAGGCTGATTGAGATTGTCTCAACTGAAATTAGAAAAAAATATATTCAAATATTTTGGTTCAATTGGGAAATCATGTCAAGTAAAACCTTAGTAAGACAGATAAAATACAGGGTGCGGCAATTAGTTTTCCCACATTTCAAAAAATCGTGGGAGGGGCAGTGATAGTGGAAGGAGCGTGGGGGTCGTGATTTTCAACACGAAACGACATCTAGTTTTTAGTTGTTGCAATGGTTTGGTCGAGCGTGCATCGTGCGTTCGTTGTCAAGTTGTTTTTTTAAAAAAGTGAACAATTATAGTCACTCATCGAAAAACAATTTTGAGTTTACAACTTTAGGACCACATCATCAGCTTTAGTCCCATACAGCCAATCGTTCTCGTGAGATTCCGCAGGACATGTTCTCCGGTCGCCGGATTTGAGTCCCCATCACTTCTTCCTGTGGGATTACCTCGAGGCTGAGGTCTTCAAACATCGCCCTGGGACCCTTGAAGAGTTAAAGGAGGCAATTCTGGAAGAAATCATGCAAATTGATGCGGATATGCTGCGAGAGTCATGGAAAACTTCGGTGAAAGACTCCAAAAGTGCATCACTCGCCTAGGCCGTCATTTGGACGACATTATTTACAAAACATAGATGGAAAAATACTAGAATACACAAGCTTACAGAATACCAAATCATTTTTCAAGTAACTCATTTGGTATGTACCAGCTCTTTCAAATGGTGAAATACTAATTGCCGCACCCTGTACTAAATCTTCACTAGACAATTTTATTGTCAAGTAAAACCTTAATAAGACAGATAAAATACTATAGCTTCACTTGACAATTTTATTGGATACTATGTCAAGTAAAACCTTAATAAGACAGATAAAATACTATATCTTCACTTGACAATTTTATTGGATACTATGTCAAGTAAAACTTTAATAAGACAGATAAAATCCAGGGGGTCCAACTTTTGTTTTTTAAATACGAACCCTCATCTTGTGATACATTTTCAGAAAGACAATAGAATTAAAAGTACTTTGTAAAAAAATGTACACGTCTAGCGTGTTTGGTTTCAAAATGGCGGCCATTTGAAATTTCCAAGATATGACTTCCAAGAGTCTCTACTCTAAAACTAGGCCAATTATGTCTAAAAAACAGGTTCCTCGACATTGGTGTCCTATGCAATCATTCAATATGCCATTGCAAATAATTCGCCTAGTTTTAGACACATCATCAGGTGGTTTAATTTAGGATATAATACCATGCAAAATTTCAAAACTCCACATAAAGCCGCTCAAAAATTATTCAGGTGGTCTCGGACTTTTGGGACACCCTGTATATAAAAGGCAATGTCCTGAGTGACTGATCAACGTAGAGCCGAAACTATTAATGCTACAGACTTGATTTTGTTTTTGTGTACCTAGGTTCTTTTTTGGCTCTAGTTGGTTGGAAAATCGGGGAACTGTCACTTATATCCCAAGAGAACGCTAGAAAAGATAATATATGAATAACGTGCTCGCTGACAATAGTTGTCGATTTTAATCTTAGATAATGTTTTTTTTTTTTAACTTTTAAATAAATTAAAACAAAACACTCACCAAAAACACTATTCATAATTATTTATGAAGAAACTAGTTTCGAATCATTCGATTCATCATCAGTCGAGTCGAAGGATGGAAGTCGATTTTAATCTTAGATAATATTTTTTTTTAACTTTTAAATAAATTAAAACAAAACACTCACTAAAAACACTATTCATAATTATTTATGAAGAAACTAGTTTCGAATCATTCGATTCATCATCAGTCTAGTCAAGTTGAAGGATGGAAGTTGAAAACAATGTTTTTTTTGTTTTTTTCTCGAAGATTTCTGTTATACACTAGGATGTTGTTGTTCTATTTAAAATCAACTGAGTAAATGTTTCCCAATTCCAGATTGAGGAATGGAAGAATGGTAGAAAAAGGTTTATATGAGGTTACCAAAAAGGTTTTGATTGCCCTTGGCTGGAATGGAACTGTGATGGTAGGCGTTCCTGGTCGTCCGGCTGCGTAGAACCGGCCATTGTGAGGACTTTTTACAAAAGGTCCTACAACATTTTGTAAAGAGTTTTTTTTTTAGTGGCATCCCCAACAACAGCTAGTAAAAGTGTTTGAAAGAAATGAGTTTAATTCAAATCGATAAAAGTATAATCTCAATTTTTCTTAAGTTTAAAAAATAAATAACTTACAAATGATAAGAGTCGCCTCATAGCCATTTCATGATTGAAAATACACTCACAAGGGTTCATTTCATTCAAGTCGTCCCCCATAGCGAATTATTTCCAGATAACAAATGAACAGCTGAAATATATATAATAACTTAGAATACAATTACGAGGTCTGGCTATTAAATAACGAGACTGCGCGCCTAGAGGGGTGGGGAAAACAACGAGTAGTGCGTTGGGTATCTGGAAATCTTCTCTATTCACGTACCAAAACACGTTTTCGTGACTATTATAGTATTCGTGCAGTAGCGGTTTGAAACGAACGTGTTTTTTTCTTGTGTCGAAAACCATGTAAGACGAAAAACGGGAGCAACGTATCAATCTCAAATTTCTCGTTAAATTGAAAAAAAAAAAACTCCGACTGAGTGCTATAAATTGTTGCAAGAGGCCTATGGGGACAATTTTCTATCTCGTCTGCGTGTTTTTGAGTGGTGTAAGCACTTCAGTGAGGGCCAAGAGAGCACTGAAAATGACCAGCGCCCAGGTCGCCCTGTCACTGTTTCAACTCCGGAAACTGTGACCAAAATCAACTAAATTGTGCGTGCAGATCGTCGAATGGGTTCCAGAGGGTCAGACTCTCAATCAGACTTACTATTTTTGTCAGTTTTGGCAACACTGCGAGAACGAGTTCAAAAGAAACGGCCCGAGTTGTGGAAGAACAGCTCGTGGATTTTGCACCTGGACAATGTACCCGCCCATAATGCGCTATCTGTGAAGCAGTATTTGGCTGATAAATGCACTCCAGTGATCGAACACGCGCCAGATTTGGCACCGTGCGACTTTTTTTTTGTTTCCGAAGATAACTGGAGATAACTACTAACTTGGTTAAATCAAAATTTAAGTCGAAAATAAAATGTTTCTGTGTCTAAATGGTAACGAGCTTTCTCGTAAGCATCAAGCAAATAATTATTGAGAGAAGCTGAATCAATGAAAATGTTCTTGATTATACAATAAATCTTTATATATAAAAGGCAATGTCCTGAGTGACTGATCAACGTAAAGCCGAAACTATTAATGCTACAGACTTGAAATTTGGCAGGGACCTTCGTTGCACCATGTAAGTGTGCACAAAGAAAGGATTTTGCAAAGAGCCCAGGTCGCCCTGTCACTGTCTCAACTCCGGTAACAGTGACCAAAATCAACCAAATTGTGCGTGCAGATCGTCGAAAGGGCATCTGAATAGGTTCCAGAGGGTCAGACTGTCAATCAGACTTACTATTTTTGTCAGTTTTGGCAACACTGCGAGAACGAGTTCAAAAGAAACTGCCCGAGTAGTGGAAGAACAGCTCGTGGATTTTGCACCAGGACAATGCACCTGCCCATAATGCGCTATCTGCGAAGCAGTATTTGGCTGATAAACGCACTCCAATGATCGAACATGCGCCGTACTCGCCAGATTTGGCACCGTGCGACTTTTCTTTTGTTTTCGAAGATAAAATCTGAAAGGGACCCGATTTGAGTCGATGGAAGCGGTAAAGCAAAAAACGGCAGGTGTCCTAAAGGCCCTCACCAAAGAAGACTTCCAGAACTGCTTCGATCAATGGAAAAAACGTATAGAAAGGTGTGTGGCGAGGGGAGGGGAGTATATTGAAGAGGAGTATTCGAATGTAGAATATTTTTTATAATACAACTTTTTCGTAACCAGTCTCGATATTTAATAGCCAGACCTCGTATATTTTACAAAGGTAAATAAAAAATAAAATGAAATAATAATAATAAATCTACAGTTGTGGTAGCATATTCCACACCTTTAATGTAAACGTAATTGTCTGGTTTGCTCTGCAGGCTTTGATTGTTGTTGTTGATATGATCATTAAGGTGGTATCTGTGTGTGATTGGTTTGATACACAGTCTACATATGCAATTTTTGAATGATGTATAATAGATTTTATTTATGCATATTTTGTGATGGAAGCCACGAGCGGTATAGCGTGTAATGTGTCTGTTTGTCTGGTTGTGTAGTTTCCACGAATAGTTTTTGAAGGCTGGTCTATCTGTGTAATTATCTGTAGTGAATTTCATGTTTTTTTCTTCAGTTATATCGAAGTATTTCTCTATCTCATCGGGTTTTATGATTTCTTTGTATTTTTCTATTATTTCCTCTCCAGCTCTTTTTGTATCTGAATTTTTTTCGTTAAATTTTTGTGAAGAATCAATCAAAATTTTCGATGCGAACGTAAACCCAAACTGGAGAGTTTTGGTTTACGAGGAGAGTTTTAGAATGTTTTTAGACATGTCACTAAGGAGGTTTGTGTATTAAAACAAGTAAATTCTGATGATTGAGACGTTATGTTAGATTGCCAATTTGAGTCTGATTTTCACCAAACTTTTTTTTTATAGCGTCTACACTACATATATGTTGGCAAGATTCAGTCATAAATGCAGCAATTACTGACGCTCGAGGGATCTCTACCGTCTTAGAATTTTTCCGGCTTCATCGGCATACTGTTGTAGAGGAGCATATAAGTCTCCCTACTATTGGGGACACTGAACAAAATATCACCCGAAGATCTGATCCTAGGACCTGGTATCCTCAAGGATACATGTTCAGATAGATACTGATGATTGACCGAAACTTCACAAATTTTCTTCGATTTGTGCATCTTTCCTTCTCATCTCCAAGGAGTCAAGTTGGAGGTGATCAATCAATAACCCATACTCAATGTTGTGTGTGGGTAGAGGGGATAAAAAATATTTACTTTAAGAAAATTGACACAGAAGAACGTGCAATAATAAATTTAAGTGCGGGATATACAGCAGCAACAATAAACTTGGCCCCAATCAGTATTTTTTGGAAGAGTGGGAGGAACTTGGCCTTTTTTCAATGATCATTTTTTTGTGATATTACAATTAGGACATAGGTAAATACAACTAAAAATTAATTCATTTTAGATTGAAAGATAAATTTTATCAATATCCGGAACAAATTTATACCGGCCAAGTTTAGTTACAAATATAAAAAAATACATGCAAAAGACTGCCGAAATTTAGGCAAATCGCATTTTATTTACAAACTAACCCAATATCACTCCCAAGACGTCCTACACAGATTAAAATCGTGCGTTTTGTTCAAAGTAGCATTTTAAAACAAACTCCAATTCTTTACGCCTTTGACATATTTATAATTTGATCATTCTATAAAACAAATTTTTTAGATTTTTTTTTATACGAAAATCAAATTAAATTCCCTACCTGCTTCGCTGTTATATTTATACTCTAAGAAACATTATAAAATAAGTTTGGGTGAAAATAAGACTAAAATTGGCAATCTAACATAACGTCTCCTGCCCCTTATGGGGGTTGGAGGTAACACAAGGTATCCTGCCCCGATATTGTTTTATTCATTAAAGATTTTTTTATACGAAAATCAAATTAAATTCCCTACCTGCTTCGCTGTTATATTTATACTCTAAGAAACATTATAAAATAAGTTTGGGTGAAAATAAGACTAAAATTGGCAATATAACATAACGTCTCCTGCCCCTTATGAAGGTAACACAACGTATCCTGTCCCGATATTGTTTTATTCATTAAAAGAGAAACACAAGAAAAATCGTTTCCGTTGAGCAAAGGAAAGAGGTTCAGATAATAATCAATTGTGTCTTTGTGCTGAACCGAGAGTAATGTTTGTTCTAAAACTTCTCAGCGACTCGTTTTCTAGATATATTACGCGAATAACAGAATTGTAATATGTACCGTAAGTCTATACTAATACCTAACTGACCAATCCAATACCAATAATATTGAAATTCAATATTGAGAAAACCCAATTGCAATATGAAACATCTGATTTTTCAAGTATGTCAAAAACAAATAGAATTGCCACATAATTCCTGTAAACCATAAGTATACCCTACTTTGAATGATTCCGTTAAAACACCGTTAACCCATTTATTTATGTCAGGTAGTAATTAGGTATATGCTTGACATCTACTCTTTTATTTTAATTTTCTCATTATCACACGACACGAAAATAATTTGTTTAGCAGAGCTGAAAAATAAATTTTCAAGCTGTACAATACGTAGGTACTTACTGATTATAATTGATAAGGCTCAATACTTAATTGTGACTAAAGTTGAATGTACATCAAATCATAAAATATCTTATTTTATTTATATATAAAAAAATGTCTTGTAAGAATAATGGAATGATACAGAGAGACTGAAATCCGAATTTTCTTTTATATTTCTGACATTATAAATACTATATAATTTTCTTTTAAATCGGAAAATTTCTAGACTCTTATCTAACGATGGAACGATATATCGAAGATCGATATATTTTCTACCGATGTATCGATATAATATATCGATATATTTTTCATTATATATCGATATATTTTTCACGATATATCGTTTAATAGGTACACTAATTTAGGCTTTTGTTTTATTATTTTCAATAATGAATTAATGAACCTTTTAAATCGTCACGAGAAAAAAAAAATCAATGTTCTTATAGCGATAAAATTTAAAGTTATCCATTTTTTTTTACTCGAAGTTTTCTATTTTAGGGGTATCCGTATCTTGACTGGTCATTGGTGGAAACTGAAATTTTGTTAAATTAGGATACTATGTCAAGTAAAACCATAATGAGGTAGATAATATAATACTATATCTTTTTCAATAGATTTCGATATCCGCAAAGTTCTGAAAATCGGAAACAAAATCTGTGCAGTTCCTGCCATGCACGCTCCGATAAGTCTGTGCAGACTTCTCTGTACAGACTTATCTGCGCAGACAAGTCTGTCGTGTATGGCAAGATCTGCACAGATTTTGTCTGAAAATCGGAGACAAAATCTGTGCAGATCCTGCCATACACGACAGACTTGTCTGCGCATATTAGGCCGGCCATACACGCTCCGATAAGTCTGTGCAGACTTGTCTGTACAGACTTATCTGCGCAGACAAGTCTGTCGTGTATGGCAGGATCTGCACAGATTTTGTCTGAAAATCGGAGACAAATTCTGTGCAGATCCTGCCTTAGGCCGGCCATACACGCACCGATAAGTCTGTGCAGACTTATGTGCGCAGACAAGTCTGTCGTGTATGGCAGAATCTGCACAGATTTTGTCTGAAAATCGGAGACAAAATCTGTGCAGATCCTGCCATACACGACAGACTTGTCTGCGCAGATAAGTCTGTGCAGACAGGTCTGCACAGACTTATCGGTGCGTGTATGGCCGGCCTAACACACACAAAAATAAATCTTATATCTGTACATCTCTTATCATGTAAACTCCTAATCGTCAGTTAGTCTTCAATCAACTAAGCTCTGATGATGTGCTCAGGAGAGCGTAAAACTAGTCAGCTTTAATCATCATCTTTATTATTTTTAGGGTCAATTGAAGATATAGTATTATATTATCCACCTCATTAAAATAAATAATAATAATAAATAAATTATGGAAACTAAAATATAAAGGAAGGTCAGGTTAGGAAAGTACAGAGAGGGGACGACATTTCCACCAATTCACCTCGTAAAATTCTAATTTCTAATAAACCGATATATATCGTCGATTTATCGATATATTTCTCATATATCGAATATTTGTATTTCGATATAATGGAAATTCGATATATCGATATATTTTAGAACGATATGCCATCACTTTTCTTATCTATTGTCAGATAGAAAAATAAACAAAAACATTCAATCAGCTGATATAATTCTGTTGATAATATTGATAACTAAATCCTTTACCAATAAATACTCAAATTTGATTGGCTACAAAATGCCTTAAATTGAATTGTAACATTTTCATTGGCTGTTTTCACGTTGTTATTTTTACTTGCCAAACTTTGATTGGATAAAAAATAAACCAATCAAATGTGTGCATGTGTTATTTGAAAAAATTGTGCCGCTATTGTTTAAAAAAAATTCTTATCAAATAACAAATAATAAAATAATTAACATAACATGTTGTTTTTAAAGATTTAAATTTAACGGCCCCAAAAACCATTTTAGTTAATAAATACAGAAACACTATTTCAAAACTAATAAATATTGGTTTAGACATTTATTTCAATATAAAAATGTATATTAATTAAATCTTGTAATTCATATAAGGACCATATTGAACTTTTTACCGATGGGTTCAAATCTGAGTCAGCCGTTCTTTGTGCTTTAGTCATTCCTGAGTTACATTTAACCAGATGAGCAAGCCTCAGCAAAAACTCAAACATCTTTCATGCGGAGTGCGGAGCTGTTGGCAATTTTGGAACCCTAGAGAATGGTGAATAATCAAGGTATAAGAAAATCTGTAATTATATCTGATTCCTTGAGCGGTTAACTGTCTCAAAGCTTTACTCCAGAAATCCATTAGTTCAATCCATTCAGCAGAAAATATGGGAATCCCATTTGAACATTGAACGCATGTGGTGTCCAAGCCAAGCCATGTTGGTGTATTTGGAAACGAGGTAGCCGATCCAGAGGCAAAATCTGCTTTGACTGAACATGCTACTCACCAGAAATTATTTCACGAAGAATTGAAATTTTTAATAAAAACTCATCTCTACAATGTAATGTCAGAAGATGCCCTTCCGTCCAAGCTATTTTTATGGCAAATCCCTAAAAGAAGTTCTATGCAATAATCCGGCCACCATACAAGATCTTTTGAAGTTGCTTAAGAAAAATAATTTCTTAAAAAACCAAATGTTTTCGGGGCGTTACATATATAGAGGTTTTAATTATAAAATACTTTACCGGCTGTGCTTCGGTGGTTTATTTCTTCTGAGGGGCCCCTGCTTCGGTAGCACTGTATGCGGTGATTGGGGTTTATATTAATTAAAGAACATATAACAACAACAAAATAAAAATGTTTTTATATATACAGGGTGTCCATAAAGTCTAACACCACCCCCCGTATCTCGAGTATGGCTTTTAGATTTTAGGGGGATTAATTTTAGACTAAAAAATTTTTGACCTCGCCCAGCTGTTTAGGCTGGACACAGCCTTTAACCTTTTTAGAGAGCTCCCATTTTAGAAGATAGTTTTTTGGTTCTCTTCTTGACTTCTCTGAGTATTAGGTCTATGATAAGTTGCTCTTTACATCCTTTGGCGCCCTTCCTGTTCCTTTCTGTTCCTCACGCATTATATTTTGGTTTTCTTCATGTTTGTTTTAGAGATGAGTAAGGCATGCTGCCATGATCTTATAGATAGTCAGCAAGCACGTGATTGGCCTATACTTCAAGATATCTCTGGTAAACTTGCCTTTTGGTAGTAGATATGTTTTGCCATCCATTATAAATGGAGGAATCTGGTCTGGGTTTATAATGAATTCGTTGACAAACTAAGTTAGCTTGATGTGAGAGTTAGTTTTTTATACCAATAGTTGTGAATTTTATCACTGCCAGGGCTTTTCCAATTTTCATGATTATTTCTTTTAGTACTTCTTCTGATACCGCTGTTTCTGACATAAATGTTATCTTGGTATTTTCTTCTTCTTCTCTCTTCATCCAGCTAGTTTCGAGATCACATGGCGTCTCTCGGTTCCATATTGATTCCCAATATTCTTCTTCAGTTGTAGAGTTATCTCATCGCTGGCGTTTATACTGTCATTGGTTGATTCTATTCTCGTTTCGATATTTTCTGTAACTTCTTGAGTGTCGATAACTCTAATGTTTTCACTTTGAGTTTCTGCCATTGTGTTGGTTTCAGTTGACATAACTCCAACTCTTTCCAACTTTTCGCGCACTTCTCTCTTTATTGTCTCTAGAGCTTAATCGGTTAAAAGTTTATTGTTGACAATAGTTTGTCTTTGATCTGCAATTCTTTGTTCAGTAACCGTAACACTGGGGTATTCTACAACAAACGCTTGGTGTAGTTTTTGGCGGAAAGCTGTTGAGACTGTTGGGGTACGCTGTCATAAGATTTCTGGTAATCCACGTAACAACAAGATATTTTTTTGGTTCTCTACTTGACTTCTCTGAGTATCTGTTGGTCTGAATAAAAATCGTTTTTTCTCCATTGGGAGATCGCAGTTGATGTTCATGTGGTATTAAAATGTTACCATACTACTTCCTGGGACGTTACTGATACTTGTAACTATCCAGGGATCATCAACCACTTGCTCGGGCCCTGGGGTCGCCCCTCCCCAATAACTTAATCATCAGTTACCCCTGGGGGGTGTATTATTAATTAAGTAACGATTTACTTCACCGACCCCCCCTCCCTACCTCCCGACATGAAGATCTCACCTGCCCCCCCCCTCTAGGCCGGATGCTGGCTACGCCCTTGATAAAGTTTCAACAAAATCTATCAAATCGGAGATATAGGCTTCTGAAAAGTACACTTTTTTTCTCATCGTCAGCTTCTTCTTCGAGGTTAACGCATCTACAGCCAAAACTATTGGAGCGATTTTGATAATATAAATTAAGGGAGCAGACAGATACTATTATTTTTTTTCTGAGCAACTAACCTAACTTAAAATATGGATTAATTGAAAGTAGAAGGTTAATTTTCACGATTGAATTGTGTGAGAGAAAATACGAGAAAACTCACTTTTAAATGTTTAATTCACAATTTTATTGCTTGAAAATCGACGAAACTTCGGAGAAATCAAATGTTTATTCGGAATTTTTTTAAATATGCAGAGATTTTTCTGTTTTGTTTTTGTTTATTTAACACAGGTTAGGTAACATGAAAAAAAATCACTACGGTTAAATTTTTTTTATTTTTTTTTTCCGAATGGTGCTAGAGTTTTTAGGGAGCGACTTTATGAGAAGAACAAGTT
>CM022882.1:21335811-21356361 GCA_012654025.1 Pachypsylla venusta
CCATGGTTAAAGAGACGTTAAGCCAAATTAAAAAAAAAAAAAAAAACTGTTTACGACTATTAATGGGTGTGTTAATTTTTCCAGAAGTGTATTAAGCAAAATTTCTGAGAAATATATTTTCGATTTTTTGTATTAATTGTTTTCACACATTTTTTTTTTTTTTTTTTTATTTTNTTTTTTTTAATTTTGCTTAACGTTTCTTTAACATCTATTGGTCATTCATACGCACCTGCGCAGAGGAGATTATAAAAATGGGACTCTCTAAAAAGGAGATTCTCATTTTCTCTGATAGCCAGACAGCGCTGAAGGCTATAGTCAGCTATAGCACGAACTCCAAGATAACTTGGGAATGCCAGCTGGCACTAAAGGAACTGGCACAGAACAACCAGGTTAACCTTGGTTGGGTGACAGGTCACAATGGTATTGCCGGCAGTGAACAAGCCCATCACCTGGCAAGAATAGGGTCAGCGATACCATTCATTGGGCCGAAGCCCGTGATCGGACTAAGCACGACTAAGATCAAGAATTTCATTGACGGATGGGTGTTCGAAAACCATCTGAGGCGGTGGAAGGACGTCTCAGGCCTGAGACACAGTAAGGCTGTGTTACAGGAACCATTCAAGGACCTTACTATAGAGATCCTTGCCCTCAGTCGCAAAAGCATCAAACTAGCCACGGGTCTGATCACTTGGCTCTGCAGACTGAGAAAACATCTGCACACTATGGGCTTCCATTAAGACCAGGTTATGTGCAGACTTTGTGGGGAGGATGAGGAGACTGCTTCTCACGTTATCTTTGATTGCAACTCCCTCATTGCGAGGAGACTAAGTATGGGACAGCAAACATCCCAGGCTTGACATTCACGCGAAACACCTAGCCAAAAGGCTGATCAAGCTTGCACAGATCTTAGGCCTTAGCTAGGAAACAGGCTACCTTCCAAGCACAAAAAGCCCATAAGAGGCTCAGGTGCAGAGGCTTACATAGCCCCAAAGAGGAATTTAGCTCACGAATATACGAATTGGTCATTCAAGACGGAGGTTGTACCCTCCATTCGCTCGAAACTTGCAAACCTGCTACCCACATTGACCTCACCCAGCCTGGGTTGGGCCGGAAAATTGAGCCAACGATACGTGGTGTTCCCAGACGGTCACCCATCCTAGTACTGACCACGCCCGACGTTGCTTAACTTCAGTGATCTAACGGGAATTGGTGTATTCAACGTGGTATGATCGTTGGCACACATTAAATGTATCTTGTGTGAGGTTTTCAAGTAGGTTCGTGGGTCTCATTATATCAGCATGATTCAGTTGTGCTCGTTTTTTGGTTTATTATCTAGGTTTGTAGGTTGCACATGTGTTTGTAACATTGTCANGTCTTGTTAATTTAAAAATATAATTTAAAAGATTATTTTGACAAACATTTATAATATAAAAGTTGTATTTAAATTAATCGGTAGTTATGCAAATAGATAAAAGTTTCATTGATAACATGATAAACAGAAATTTTTTGGTCTAATTTTCAAAAAAAGACGCCAAATCTATAAAATTCTGCTAAGATTGCTGCAAAATTCTGCTAATATCGCCTAGAAGTTGATTCTCACATACATCATGTTTGCTCCGCCATCTTTGAAACGACACCTTCAGATTGAATTTTTTTTTTGACTGTAGTATCGAAAAAATGAAAAATGTGTTCACATACTCGATGTTAAATCATGATTTGGTGACTGTAGTAACCACTATTAGTTATCCGTGTAGGTATTGTATATTTAAGACAGTTCGACAAACTCTGAACTTCCATTCCAAAAATTACTAGTTGGAGCCTACTGGGTCACTATAAAGTTACCAAGAAGGAAATGAGTTCTTACCTGGGAGTAATATTTACCAGTCGATCTTCCTCCAGTGACTCACAAAGGTTGATGATCTCACGAGGACCGGCAGGAGATTTGTAAACTATCTCTTTCACTTCTTTTTGAAATCCGTTAGCATAAGCTGTTGAAACAAATACGAAAGCCTGAAAAAAAATCGTGAGAGTACTTTGATATTTCACGAATCTTATGACATTATACTGTAATATATTAGGGCTCATTTTTGATACATGCCATGAGCATTAATCCCGCCCACTGAAAGCGTTATATGTTATACGTCTACATTGGATGAGGTACCATTTACCTTCATTTATTTGGATCGGTCGCTCGTAGTAGCTCGGGCTTGTAGTCGCTTTCAAAGGACGATCACCCTTGGGGCCCTTTTTTCAATTGACAATAAAACAGGCAGTGGCACCAGCACATACCCATTATTTGTGTGTTTGGTTGTTTTATATAGATTTGTTGAATATTTGTCCGGGTGTTGAGAAGCCCAGTCACGTCCCTGTTCCCTGTTCGCTTGGATGTAAAATAAAATTTCCAAAAATGATCCAAATATTGTAATATCATGCAACAAGAAGTTGTATAAAGAGGACAAAACTGAAAATAAAATTTAACATTGATTCAGTCAGAGCTCAGATTAAGTTCCCGTCGAGTCTTCTTCTCAAACACAGCACTCAGCAATCTCAACATGTCTTGTTTCTGTATTTTATTTCTAACTCTTCTTACTGGTAAGTGATCTTCTTCTCAAACACAGCACTCAGCAATCTCAACATGTCTTGTTTCTGTATTTTATTTCTAACTCTTCTTACTGGTAAGTGATCTTCTTCTCAAACACAGCACTCAGCAATCTCAACATGTCTTGTTTCTGTATTTTATTTCTAACTCTTCTTACTGGTAAGTGATCTTCTTCTCAAACACAGCACTCAGCAATCTCAACATGTCTTGTTTCTGTATTTTATTTCTAACTCTTCTTACTGGTAAGTGATCTTCTTCTCAAACACAGCACTCAGCAATCTCAACATGTCTTGTTTCTGTATTTTATTTCTAACTCTTCTTACTGGTAAGTGATCTTCTTCTCAGNTGACTGAAATTGTTAGATTAGGACTCTCCTCATAAATATTATGAAGAGTGTCGAGACAGGAAATTTACGGGAAGACGATAAATGTCAAAATGGTGGACATTTTGACATTGATCGTCCTCATCTTGAATTTTTAGTTGTTGTGTTTTTGCAAATATCTTACAATTTTTTTTTTTTTTTTTTTTTTNTTTTTTTTTTTTTTTTTTTTTTTTTTTTTTTTTTTTTTTTTTTTAGTCATTAATTAATTTTTTTAAAAGATTAATGCATTTTCCTCAAAGGTTCCACAATTCTCCGACCTCTCGGTACTTAATAATAGTGATGATCATAAAAAGCATTGATTTTTTCCCTTCAGGTTTTCAGTGGCAGGCAAGCGCAAACGATCCAAACCATCCCTACTCATTCGACAAATATGGCAACCTAGTCGACCAAGATGGCAACATTATCGACCAACATGGCAACCTAGTCGACCTATATGGCAACCGACTGGACCAATTAGGCAACCCAGTCGACCAATATGGCAACCCAGTCTATTATGAACCTGACACTAGCAGACCAAACAAACAAAGGAAAAAAACAAATGAGGGATATGGTTCCAGCGCTGCAGTCAAAGGCAAACCGGATGATTCATCAAGCAAAGACAAACCTGTAAAAGTCTGCGACAAACACGATTCCGAAGAGTCATCCGAAGAAGAATCGATATCCGACACGGAAATTATGTCATCCGGTTCGGATGAAGTTACCGCACAGTCAACCTACAGATGCCATATCCATAAAAAAGAAAAAGGAGACCCAAAATAGTGAAAATATGGACTAAAAACAATACGATATAACACATTTGATCTTTATTTTGGGTTTTTCAAATTTTCTGCACGATTACAATACTTTATCTTCTATAGAAAGAGAAAGTAAAAACCAGCTGCGAAAGCCAATACATTGATTCTGTTGAGTCTAATTAATCTCTAACATGATGCAAATACTCATCAATTCCTTGACGTCTGTCAAAAGCGTCCATCAAAAGCTTTTTTTTTCTAGTTTTAGTTTGATTTTCTAGTTTTCGTTTGATTTTCTAGTTTTCGTTTGAATTTGTATTTTCTTCTCTATAGCAATAAACTTGCAGTTATTTTAAGTTTTAACATTCATTTGCAATTAATTCAAGATTCAGATTTATTTTAGAGTAGAATAATGATAAACTAGAATAATGAGTGTCGAGTAGAATAATGATAAACTATTGACTGAAATTGTTAGATTAGGACTCTCCTCATAAACATTATGAAGAGTGTCGAGTAGAATAATGATAAACTATTGATTGAAATTGTTAGATTAGGACTCTCCTCATAAACATTATGAAGAGTGTCGAGTAGAATAATGATAAACTATTGACTGTGTTAGATTAGGACTCTCCTCATAAATATTATGAAGAGTGTCGAGACAGGAAATTTACGGGAAGACGATAAATGTCAAAATGGTGGACATTTTGACATNTTTTTTTTTTTTTTTTTTTTTTTTTTTTTTTTTTTTTTTTTTTTTTTAGTCATTAATTAATTTTTTTAAAAGATTAATGCATTTTCCTCAAAGGTTCCACAATTCTCCGACCTCTCGGGACTTAATAATAGTGATGATCATAAAAAGCATTGATTTTTTCCCTTCAGGTTTTCAGTGGCAGGCAAGCGCAAACGATCCGAACTATCCCTACTCATTCGACAAATATGGCAACCTAGTCGACCAAGATGGCAACATTATCGACCAATATGGCAACCTAGTCGACCGATATGGCAACCGACTGGACCAATTAGGTAACCCAGTCGACCAATATGGCAACCCAGTCTATTATGAACCTTAGTTTGATTTTCTAGTTTTCGTTTGATTTTCTAGTTTTCGTTTGATTTTCTAGTTTTAGTTTGATTTTCTAGTTTTAGTTTGATTTTCTAGTTTTCGTTTGAATTTGTATTTTCTTCTCTATACCAATAAACTTGCAGTTATTTTAAGTTTTAACATTCATTTGCAATTAATTCAAGATTCAGATTTATTTGCAATTATTTCTAGATTCAGAATTATTTCCAATTATTTCTAGATTTAGAATTATTTGCAATTATTTCTAGATTCAGAATTATTTCTAGATTTAGAGTTATTTCCAATTATTTCTAGATTTAGAGTTATTTCCAATTATTTCTAGATTCCGAATTATTTGCAATTATTTCTAGATTCAGAATTATTTCCAAATATTTCTAGATTTAGAATTATTTCCAATTATTTCTAGATTCAGAATTCGCAGTTATTTCAAGTTTTAGAATTAATTTGCAGTTATATCTAGTTTTAGCATTAATTTGCTGTTATTTATAGTTTTAGAATTTATCTGCAACTATTCCAAGTTTCAGAATTAATTTGCAGTTATTTCTAGTTTCAGAATTACTTTGCATTTATTTCTAGTTTTAGAATTGATTTGCAAGTATTTATAGTTTTAAAATTAATTTGCAATTATTTCTAGTTTAGAATTTATTTGCAGTTATTTCTAGTTTCAGAATTACTTTGCATTTATTTCTAGTTTTAGAATTAATTGGCAGTTATTTCTAGTTTTAGAATTAATTTACAGTTATTTCTAGTTTTAGAATTAATTTACAGTTATTTCTAGTTTTAGAATTAATTTGCAGTTATTTCTAATTTTAGAATTTATTTGCAGTCATTTCAAGTTTTTGTATTAAATGGGAATTATTTCTAGTTTTAACATTCATTTGGAATTATTTCTAATTCTTGTTTTAATGTGCAATTATTTCTAGTTCAGAATTAATTTGTAGATATTTCCTATATTGGGGATTGAGGAGCGCGGCGGAGCAATGAGCATTGCATAAGAAGAACGACAAAATGCACTTTTCAGGTCTCACGGGATTTAGTCAATTGTAACCTCCACAAATGTAATTATTTTTCTCAACTTAAAAAAGTCCTAAATTTATTATTTTTTTCTTTCCCAAATTCAAATACCCAGTTATTTCAAATCTCTATTTTATTTTTTTTAATTTGGCTTAACGTCTCTTTAACATCGATTGGTCATTCAAGACGGGGGTTCTACCTTCCATTCCCTGGAAACTTGCAAACCAGGCTACCTACATTGACCTCACCCAGCCTGGGTTGGGCCGAAAAAAAGAGCCAACGATACGTGGTGTTCCCAAGCGGTCACCCATTCAAGTACTGACCACGCCTGACGTTGCATAACTTACGTTGATGATGAGTTACATCTTACAATATTACATAAGTCATGCATAAAAAAAAAAAATTAGAGTTCGGATCCCATGGACCCCCCCCCCTTGGGTACGGACTTGCAAATGAACAACTGAGGTTGTTATAGGCGAAATAATAATAGATGATTTTCGCTGACCTTTCCTAGAAGAGAGAATAGTTTATTGACTCGTCACATAAAAAACAATTTATTTTTATCGCCAAGGCTACCGGGGTACGCCAACGCTTTGACGTTTAGAATATTCGTCGTTATCAGGTACTGATAACAACGTGGTCAATGCTAGTCACATGTTTGTAAGACGTTGCAGAACTAAATATTATTTTTAAGAACAGCTGTGGGAGGCAATATTTATATAGCTACCGGGGTACGCCAACGCTTTGACGTATGGAATATTCGTCGTTATCAGGTACTGATAATAACAACGTGGTCAATGCTAGTCACATGTTTGTAAGACGTAGCAGAACTAAATATTATTTTTAAGAACAGCTGTGGGAGGCAATATTTATATCGCTACCGGGGTACGCCAACGCTTTGACGTTTAGAATATTCGTCATTATCAGGTACTGATAACATGGTGGTCAATGCTAGTCATATTGGTAGTCACGGCCGCATTTAAGGGGGGCTCGCCCCCCCCCNGGGGGCCCCCCCCCCCCCCCCTCGGAGATGAGATGAAAATGAATTAATGATGAAAAATCAATAAATGAGCCCATCATCCTCTATTGTATAGTGTAATCGTCTTTTGTTTTTAGCTACTTACTACTAAGCTAATTTTTTTTTTTAATTTGGCTTAACGTCTCTTTAACATCTACGGGTATTGGTCATTCAAGACGGGGGTTTTACCCTCCATTCGCTGGAAACTTGCAAACCAGCTACCCACATTGACCTCACCCAGCCTGGGTTGGGCTGGAAAAATGAGCCAACGATACGTGGTGTTCCCAAGCGGTCATCCATCCAAGTACTTACCACGCCCGACGTTGCTTAACTTCAGTGATCTGACGGGAACTGGTGTATTCAACGTGGTATGATCGTTGGCTAAGCTAAAATTTACAACGTTCTTACTATTTTAATTTAAATAGTTCCCAATCTAGTGGTATTTTTTATTCTGAATTTTCTCTTCCTATAGGAGATAAACTATTGTAATCGTGCAAAAAATTTGGACATATTTTGTTTAAAATCGCTTGGCGGGAACCCCACACCCAAAATAAACATCAAATATGACACTTTCTATTGCTTTTAGACCATATTTTCACTATTTTGTGTCATTTTTGAATTTTGGAAACATATGGAGCCGTGGTGTCCAAAAAACCTATATGTCCGACGTTCCACATATATATACGGAATCGGAGGAGCTCTGGGAGCCAATCCGCTGGTCCGATTTTGATGAAATTGGACACAGGTCATCTATGGGCAAAAAGCTCGATTCATATTTTTCTTTTTATCGATATCGCCCCTAGGGGCCCGGACACCTTTTTTGGGACCGAATCTCTAAAATGCAAACCATATAACCAATTTTGATTAAATTTGGTATGCACAGTCACCTGAGTACTTTATTGGATATTTTTTGGTATTTTATATAAATTTCGGTTTTGGTGCCTCGGCAGGGGCCCACAAATGTAAAAATATAAAAGTCGTCCTATTTTGACATTATTTGGTAAATTGATTTACCCGAGAATTATATTGGACAATTTTTGGTATTTTGTAGAAATTTTGCTTTTGCAGTCGCTGCAGGGGCCCACAAATGAAAAAACATAAAATTTGTCTGATTTTGATAAGATTTGGTATGCAGTCACCCAAGTATTATATTTGACAATTTATAGTGTTTTTGTGGAAATTTTGCCTTTGGTGCCCGTTAGGGGCCCACAAATGAAAAAAAAAAAAAACATAAAATTTGTCCGATTTTGATAAAATTTTGTATGCACAGTCACTCAAGTATTTACAATTTATGGGGTATTGTAGAAATTTTTACTATTTATATTTTACAATTTATGGTGTTTTGTAGAAATTTTGCTTTTGGGGCCCCGGTAGTGGCCTACAAATGAAATAAATTCAAATTCGTCTGATTTTGATCAAATTCATTATGCACAGTCATCAAGTATTATTGGTATTTTGTAGAAATTTCGGCCCCTGAAATTTGAAATTTGCCGCTCCTGAAATCTGCACCGTAGGCTCCAGCCTACTCAGCCACTGCCTTGTATATTTCTGAGAATAAAAAAACTGCCAGTGTGACACCTGGGTAGGTATATATTTTAAAATAATACTATCACCAAAGAGCATTGACGCAGCGGAAGGCTGCCAAATATTTTTAAAATAATACGATCACCAAAGAGCATTGACGCAGAGGAAAGCTGCAAAATCTTTTTAAAATACAGGTCAACGTCAGCAGCATGGGCGTAGGAAGGGGGGGCAGCTGGGGGCAGCTGCCCCCCCCCCCNAGAAGAGCAACATCTTTTTTTTTTTTTAATTTGGTTTAACGTCTCTTTAACATCTATTGGTCATTCAAGACGGGGATTTCACCCTCCATTCTCTGGAAACTTGCAGACCAGCTACCCACATTGACCTCACCCAGCCTGGTTTGGGCCGGGTTAAATAGTCAGCATCTCGAGGGCGTGAACCCACGTGGACACCCCACATAGAATAACCTCGGTGGACGTTGCTTAACTTCAGTGATCAAATGGGAACTGGTGTATTCAACGTGCCATAGACGCTGGCTAGAACAACATCTACATTCGATGGTAGTGTGATAGAGTGATTAAGGAGGAGAAAGTCTAGTACGGTTTTCCGTACCATTTATTTTATATTTTACCTATATTTTTTTCTGCCCCCCCCCCTGACCAAAATCCTGGATACGGCCGTGTTGGTAGTCACATGTTTACTATCATCAAAATGGGACAAGATCTTCGAGAGTTGTCTTGAATGAAATACAAACATAAGCATTAAGCAATATCGTGGTTTAATTTAGAAATGGTATTTAGGATGTTTGTAGTCATTATGAAATATAAATTTGGTATTTAGGATGTTTGTAGTCATTATGAAATATAAATTTGGTATTTAGGATGTTTTTAGTCATTATGAAATATAAATTTCAATAAAACATTGTGTATCAACTACAAATAATAAGGCGAGACACAAGTGCTCGTGACTATCAACTACAAATAATAAGGCGAGTCACGAGCACTTGTGTCTCGCCTTATTATTTGTAGTTGATACATAACATTTTATTGAAATTTATATTCAATTTCGTGGTGTTAAAATTAGACCTTCAAATCGCTCGGTCAATAAAGAAACAAAAAATCTCCACGATTTTGTACGTATTTGTCATACGGATATATCGTTCTTCTACTGGCTGCAAAGTGTTTCAAACTTCGAAAATAGTGAAATTAAAGCCCAAAAACATATTAAGAAAATAGCATAGGTATTTGAAGTTCCGATAAGTTGTCCGAGTCATGTCGAAATTTCCATGCTTTTTTTTATATTTGATATTCATTTTGGGTTTCGGGTTTTCGTCAGACGCTGTTTTAGGCCGAAAAATCCATTTTATTCCATTGAGCTTCACCCTCTCAGGTTTGGAATCCTTACAGCTCACCCTCACGGGCTTTTTGTGTATTGGGGTTAAGCTTATTTTGCTAGCTAAGGTTCAACTGCCCAGAGAGTTTGAGCAGTCTTCTTACCAGATTGTTTTTGAAAAATTCCTCTTTGGGGTTTAGTGGCTCGATGATACTCACTCTTTAATTGAGTAGGGTACTTTTTTTTCCACCTAAGACCTCGTCAGCGGTTCAAAGGGGGCACCTACCGGCTTTAGTTTGAATCCCCCATTTCATCCTACATTCTGCAATCGAAGATTATATGAGAGTCTGTTTCCTCTTCTTCTCCACCTCCCAATTTTCTGCACGATTTTTTTGACAGCCCCCGTAACTCATTTGGTTGGGGCGGTGGAAACGTAACCAGGAGGCTGTTGGTTCGAATCTAACTCCATCCCCCACCTCCTGAAAATACTGTTCACAATAGATTTAAATGAAGGTCGTAGAGAGAGTTTAATCATAGAAAGAGAAAGTAAAAACCGTTAGATTTCAGTTTTTTTTTGCTCAACGTCTCTTTAACATCTATTGGTCATTCGAGACGAGGGGTTCACCCTCCATTCGCTGGAAACTTACAAATTAACCACCTACATTGACTTCACCCAGCCTAGGTTGGGCCGAAAAAATAGCCAGCATGACGAATACGCAAACCTATGTAGACACAGACTTGGTAAAACCTCGCTAGACGTTGCTTAACTTCAATGATCTAACGGACCCTCCATTCGCTGGAAACTTACAAATCAACTATCCACATTGACTTCACCCAGCCTGGGTGCCTGACTAAAAAATAGCCAACATGACGAATGCGCGAACCTATGTAGACACACACTTGGTAAAACCTCGCTAGACGTTGCTTACCTTCAATGATCTAACGGACCATTCATTCGCTGGAAACTTACAAATCAACCACCCACATTGACTTCACCCAGCCTAAGTTGGGCGGAAAAAATAGCCAACATGAAGAATGCGCGAACCTATGTGGACACACACTTGGTAAAACCTTGCTAGACGTTGCTTAACTTCAATGCTCTAACGGACCCTCCATTCGCTGGAACCTTACAAATCAACTATCCACATTGACTTCACTCAGCCTGGGTTGGGACGAAAAAATAGCCAGCATGACGAATGCGCGAACCTAAGTGGACACACACTTGGTAAAACCTTGCTAGACGTTGCTTAACTTCAATGCTCTAACGGACCCTCCATTCGCTGGAACCTTACAAATCAACTATCCACATTGACTTCACTCAGCCTGGGTGTTGCTCCAAAAAAATAGCCAACATGACGAATGCGCGAACCTATGTGGACACACAGTTGGTAAAACCTTGCTAGACATTGCTTAACTTCAATGATCTAACGGACCCTCCATTCGCTGGAACCTTACAAATCAACTATCCACATTGACTTCACTCAGCCTGGGTTGGGACGAAAAAATAGCCAGCATGACGAATGCGTCAACCTATGTAGACACACACTTGTTAACACCTCGCCAGCCGTTGCTTACCTTCAATGATCTAACGGACCATTCATTCGCTGGAAACTTACAAATCAACCACCCACATTGACTTTATCCAGCATAGGTTGGGCCGAAAAAATAGCCAACATGACGAACACGCGAACTTATATAGACACACACTTGGTAAAACCTCGATAGACGTTGCTCAACTTCAATGATCTAACGGAAACTGTTTAATTCATCGCCTCATAAACACTGAATTTAGGGAAACCTTGTATATTTCTATATTTTAAAATTTTAAACCATCACAAGCCGCCGCGCCGTATCGGAGAACACTAGAATGTACGAGAAACTAACAGAAGAATGACGAGTGAGATGGAAATAGAAATAAACAAAGATAAACAATATTTCAGCCAATCAGAATAAAAGATTCTCGTTACCATAGCAACCGAAGTGCGTTTGAAATTCGCGAATAATCTAGAAACTTCTCGTTATCAATCTTTTTCATATAAATACTTCAATTTCGTAACATTCAAATTTAGTGTGAAATTTTCAAGCAAACGAGTTACAAGTGATATTCAAAGCAATCTCTATTCCGTGCATTTACCAAGCGTTTTTTTAATTATTTTTCAAAGTTTCAAGTGATATTATTTTCTTTATATTTCTTTACGTAAACTCAAATCGATAAATATGCCAGCTATTGGAATTGATCTCGGTACAACTTACTCCTGTGTTGGAGTATTCCAGCAGGGTAAAGTTGAAATTATTGCTAACGACCAAGGCAACCGAACAACACCAAGTTATGTTGCATTTACAGACACCGAAAGACTTATTGGTAAGTGAATTGATATTTAAGAGTAACTTTTCAAAAAAAAAAAACTTAAAATATTATTTTAATTTTTTTTAAAACTCTTATTGGCCGTTATGGGTCTATGTTGGGCGGTTATACATATGCAAAAGAGGCATGGCCGTAAAAACTTTAGAACCTCTCTAATTGGGTTAAAATTGAAATCATTTTTGAAAAGTTACCTAAAATGCATTTAGTTTATTTTTATTTTCCAATGAATTTCGTAGGAGATTTATTTTTGAATTTCGTATAAAGATTTCAGCTTTCCAAGCATGTGACGTTTCTGTATTCTTACCTACTGAATATAAACTAAAGATATTTTTTACTACTTACCAAAAAAGATTTATTAAGGCTATTTGAAGTCTATCTACAACTACAATTAAACGTTTTTTTATTTACCTATTCACTTTTTCTTGCAAAAATAAGATTTGATAGGCATGAAAATTTAGGTAGATTTCCCAATTTATTCAAACCGATTAGCATATTCGCCATTCAAGATCTAGATTTCTTTTAAAAGGCTATTTTTAAAATACACAATTCTATTCACATTTACTTGCGTAAAAGTCAGGAGAATTAACATCTTCGAAAAAGTTGAATTTCAAATTCCCATATTTACTCATTTAATTTTCTTTTCTTTTTAGGAGATGCAGCTAAAAATCAAGTGGCCATGAACCCAAAAAATACAGTATTTGATGCCAAAAGACTGATAGGAAGAAAATTCGACGACCCCAAAATTCAATCAGACATGAAACATTGGCCATTCAAAGTTATTAACTCAAACAGTAAACCCAAAATACAAGTTGAATTTAAAGGAGAAAATAAGATCTTTGCACCAGAAGAAATCAGTTCAATGGTAAGTAATCTATGTACCTTTCTATCAGCCCCACATTTTCAATTCAAAATAGGGCTAAACAAATGAAAACTACAGTGTACCCCAGAACGCACCACTACATTATACAGTAATTCCTATTTCTAGATTCGGGTTTGGATAAATGGTAGGAATAGGTTTGTATGAGGTTGCTGTAAAGATTTCAATGGGTCATGGTTGGAACGACTGCACGAGTTTAGGGTCGTCTCAGTGCGTAAAATCGGTCTTTGTTGTGAGGTCGCAGGACATGACTCCGGGGGTTGACAAACGTTTCCTAATCTTGCTGGTTGTGATATGGTTTTAACTTTTTTATACTATTAAAGTATTGTCATTTTTTACGGACAGGCTCCCCATTGTTTTTTTTTTTTTTTTTTTTTAAACTAAATTTTACGCGAAATCTTCTGTAGTCGTGCGAAGTGAGGTCTAGTTTTTTCATCCCTTTTTCTTCTGTTTTCTTTGTCCGTTTGGCACAATTACGTTCATGGGATTAGCTGATTAGTATATGGTTTTATAGTTTCACCGGGCACTCAATTATTCGAGTGAGGTTCACAGAAGTTTAGTACTAATAAATGTATGCGGAAATTTTTAAATGTGTAATTTACGTTTCATTTGTTTGTTTTTAGGTGCTTACCAAAATGAAGGAGACTGCTGAAGCTTATTTGGGTAGCACAGTCCGAGACGCCGTCATCACAGTTCCAGCTTATTTCAATGATTCTCAAAGACAAGCCACCAAAGACGCTGGAGCTATTGCAGGTCTCAATGTACTCCGAATTGTAAATGAACCAACAGCAGCTGCACTCGCCTACGGTCTTGATAAAAATCTCAAAGGTAAGACAATTTGACAGAAAATTTTTGATGTAATGAAGTGGGGTCTAGTGTTAACACAGTGATTTTTTTTCTGTTTAACACCGTAATTTTTTTCTGTTTTGTCAGTTTCACGATAACTCTCGAAATGAAACTTGGTAATCATTACATTCTTACTGTTTGGGGCCCATTGGGCCACCCAGGATTTTTATGGTGGATATTTAACTGATCAATCAAGATCAGCAGTTCACAGAATTCCCCCCCCCCCAGAATTTGTTTACGTTTGAGTACGTAGTGGTATGTAGTACGTAGTGGTATGTAGGTTATGTTTGGTCCTAGAAACTGGATGCAGTCCATGGAAAATGGGTACATAGTGTTTGGTCCTAGAAATTCGATTTCAAATTCCTGAAACAGCTAGAACAGTAGTTAAAATTAACCAATAATATTTTTTATATTTGATGTCTGTTTCAGGTGAAAGAAACGTCCTCATTTTCGATCTCGGTGGTGGAACATTCGACGTTTCCATCCTTACAATCGACGAAGGTTCCCTATTTGAAGTTCGATCCACAGCTGGTGATACTCATTTGGGTGGTGAAGATTTTGACAATCGGTTAGTCACTCATTTGGCTGAGGAATTCAAACGAAAATATAAAAAAGATATGACCGTCAATCCAAGAGCTATTCGACGACTTCGTACAGCTGCCGAGCGAGCCAAACGAACTCTTTCTTCATCTACAGAAGCCAGTATTGAAATAGATGCTCTCTACGAAGGTATTGATTTCTATACAAAAATATCGCGAGCTCGCTTTGAAGAACTTTGTTCTGATCTTTTCCGTTCAACACTTCAACCCGTTGAAAAAGCTCTGCAAGACGCTAAACTCGACAAGAGCGCTATTCATGATGTAGTACTTGTGGGTGGTTCAACACGTATACCCAAAGTACAATCCCTCCTTCAGAACTTCTTCTGTGGTAAATCTTTGAATCTTTCAATAAATCCTGATGAAGCTGTTGCCTATGGTGCAGCAGTCCAAGCAGCAATTCTTAGTGGAGATCAAAGCTCAGCCATTCAAGATGTACTTCTGGTAGATGTTACACCACTCTCTCTTGGAATAGAAACTGCTGGAGGTGTTATGACTAAACTTATCGAACGTAACACGCGCATTCCATGTAAACAAACTCAAACATTCACAACGTACGCGGACAATCAACCGGCTGTTACTGTTCAAGTGTTCGAAGGAGAACGAGCGATGACGAAAGACAACAATTTGCTCGGCACATTTGATCTAACCGGTATTCCTCCAGCACCACGTGGCGTACCTAAAGTTGATGTCACATTCGATCTCGATGCAAATGGTATTCTAAATGTAACAGCTAAAGAAAATAGTACTGGAAAATCTCAGAACATTGTCATTAAGAATGACAAAGGAAGATTGTCACGAGAAGAAATTGATCGTATGGTGAACGAAGCTGAACGATATAAAGACGAAGATGAACGACAAAGAGAGAAAGTAGGTAAACGAAATCAATTGGAGGGATATGTCTTCAGTGTTAAACAAGCTTTAGATGAAGCCGGATCTAAACTTACCGAAGCGGACAAAAATACAGCGCGTACAGAATGTGACGCTGTACTCAAATGGTTAGACAACAACACTCTCGCCGATAAAGAAGAGTACGAAGATAAACTTCATTGTCTACAGAAAACATGTTCGCCAATTATGAGTAAAATACATGGCGCCGCCGGAGCTGGAGCAGGAGGTTTCCCACAAGGTGGAGATATGCCACGCAGTGGAGGACCTACTGTGGAAGAAGTTGACTAAAATCTTTAACTTACCAACACAAATATCATAATTTCATTAATATATTTCTGAAGGATTCTTTTTAACGAATGTCAAGTGTCTGTATTTTACATTTTAAATGAAGACATGGGTCTCGTTATGAGCCCAACCTATTTGCGAGGAATTTACAACTTCCCCCCCCCCGTTTCTCCCAGGAAGTTAGGCCCAGGAGCTAGCCCATGTTTTAAAATTATGCAATGAAAATTTGAACGACAGACATTTGCACAAAATATCCTAAGTCAAATTGTTTCTACTCCGAGAAGAAACCTTTAGAAATATATTAATGAAATTCAGCACAAAATTTCAGAAATTTTTTTTAACGTAACAATCTTGTCTTAAACAAAAACCAAAAAATTACCTAACAAAACAGTAGCTCTTGAAAAAGACAAAAGATAAAAGCTTGATTTAAACTTTTCTCAGCAGATTTTTCCATCCAGAAAGATTTTAAAATCTGATCTTTTGTTATCTGCCACACTCAGGACTAAATGACGTGACAAACCGACTTTTTCGACATTTTAACCTTGACAGACAAACTAACTGACTTATAACCCAATTACAAATATTTTTTTTTTTTAAAAAAAAAAAATCTTGTAAATGGGTTAGATTTTTTACTTTGAATAAAATTAATTTTTTTTTGGTACAACATTTCTCTTATTTGAAATTAGTGGAATAAAACAAAAGTGATCGATTATTTCATTGATTTTGTCTACTAATAGACCTTTAGTAGAGAAGCAGTGAAAAGATCTGGTTATTTTTGTTTTCATTAATTTTAATTAAAGAATTGTTATTTTTTTAATTAATTTTATTCAATGTAAAAAATATACTTTTGTGTGGATGATTTTTCTCTTTCTAGAGTCGCCCCCCAAAAAAATCGATTAAAATTTTATTCTTTTGGGGTTTTGTAGCCGACTTTTAACACGGTGACGTTGACCCTTATCAATATGAATTCTTCAGGAGAAAAATATTGTATTGGGAAGTGTTAATGTTTTAGTCAACTTAAAATATTTTTGTGATCTTATTATGTACTTAATACAATTTTTCATCCTGTTTGTAATTTATTGATTTTTTTGGTGTTTTGAAAATAAAAAAAGTTTTAAGAAATTATCCACATGAAAAATGTTTTTCTTTTCAAACTTGTGTGAAATTTTTTGTTTACTATAACTTTATCCCTTTGGTGGTTGTTTCCTATGGTAGTTTATAAACTAGCATGGGAAACAATATCAGGATTCTGGGTTGGTGGTGGCGGTGGTGAGACGCTCTTAAACAGTAGGGTGTGGGTTCGAAGTCATCTCATGTATTTGAAGATATATATATTTCCATGTTTCTTCTTACTTGGATTTGTTCCATGTTTCTTACTTGCGAAGGGTAACTCGAGAGGAAGGGTAACTCGAGAGGGTGGTAATAGCACAATTTTAATGGCAAATTTTGAATTCTTTAGGTCAAATTTGCTCTTAAATCAATTTTTTTCATAAACTACTACCGGTTTTTACCACTGTCCCGGACAGCCCCTAATCACGATCTACTAACGAGTAACTCGAGAGGGTGGTAATAACACAATTTTAATGTCGAATTCTTTAGGTCAAATTTGCTCAATATTTTTCATGGACTGCTAGCGATTTTTTTTTTTTTTTTTCATGGAATGCTAGCGGTTTTTACCATTGTCCCGGACAGCCCCTAATCTCGATCTACTAACACTATTACCTAATTATTTCCTTGTTTCTTACTTGGATTTGCGGGTAGTAGTTTCAGAAATAACTCGAGAGAGTGGTTAATAGCACAATTTTAATTTAGGTCAAATTTGCTCTAATTTTTTCATGGACTGCTAGCGATTTTTTTTTTCATGGACTGCTAGCAGTTTTTACCATTATCCCGGATAGCCCCTAATCACGATCTACTTACTAACACTATTACCTAATAATTTCCTTGTTTCTTACTTGGATTTGCGGGTAGTAGTTTCAGAAATAACTCGAGAGGGTGGTTAATAGCACAATTTGAATGGCAAATTTGAATTCTTTAGGTCAAATTTGCTCTTAAATCAATTTTTTTCATGGACTGCTAGCGGTTTTTACCACTGTCCCGGACAGCCCTTCCTTCCAAATCACGATCTACTAACACTTCGTGTCCATCACGGAAAGTGGTGGTGGAGTTAGGTAGCATTTGCTACCTAACTACTCCCGGACTAGATGTTGATAATCCTGACCACTTCCATTTCCTTCAATAGTCGTAAATATCACAAATTCATGATGAAATTCCATCAGTTGCAACCTAACCTAACCCAAGCTGGGTGAGATCAATGTGGGTAGCTGGTTTGTAAGTTTCCAGCGAATGGAGGGTGAAACCCCCGTCTTGAATGACCAATAGCTGTTCAGCAAAAAAACTTTCAATCAACGCTTTACCCCCAAGCCCCATGCACTGGAGATGTTAAAGGGGCATAAAAAAAGTGAGAAAAACCTTTAACATCACCCTTTTCCAACTTTATTTGGGGTCGGCGCTGCTTTCCTTAATCATGCCACAACCTTCTCTGTAACTACTCCTTTCTGACATGGTAACACTCGCTTGCTTCTCAACTTTTTTTTTAATTTGGCTTAACGCACTTTAACATCTATTTGTCATTCAAGACGGGGGTTTTACCCTCCATTCGCTGAAAACTTGCAAACCAGCTACCCACATTGACCTCACCCAGTCTGGGAAACCAGCTACCCACACTGATCTCCCACAGTCTGGGTTGGTTAGGAAAAATGAGCCAACGATCAAACGGTCACCCATCCAAGTACTGACTACGCCAAACGTTGCTTAACTTAGTGATCTGAAGGAAACTGGTGTATTCAACGTGGTATGATCGTTGGCTAACCTATAGAAACTAGTTTTTTGCTCATGATCTCTCATCATTGGTTTGCAGGAGAGTTTTTAGAGGCTGGATGCTCTTCGTAACACATTTCTTCTGTATTTACACGGGCTTAGGACCGTCACCTAATGAAGCTGACTTGCTCCCCTCGGTGGCCAGAGAGAAACACAATTAACAGCTAATAATTCAATTCGTTAGAGGTAACATAAAAATATTTTATTTCAATAAAAACTACGAATAGATAAAATAATACATCCATGTGCCACATTGGCAGCTTCTTTTTGTAAATAATTGCAAACTGACCCGCTAAATAGCGTCATTTTTTGCGGTAACTTGCTCCCAGTTAAACTTTTATTTTTTTCCTTTCTTATTACGCACCTACATACTAAAAGGAACCCGTGTGCCAAGTTTCAAGTCTACGTTTAGCCACCGTGGAGCTACGTTGATATCAGTACGTCAGTCAGTGTACCAACTGGGCTTTGCGTTTTATAAGTTTAAATTCTTCTGACGACTCCGTGGCAGAATGTGATGCACACACTCGGCTTGCACCAAGGAGATTCCAGGTTCGATTCCTGGACGAGTCGAAATTTGAAAAAGTTTTTTTTTCGAATTTTCTACTTGGTCTGGTTGTAATTGAGGAGTACCTATGGTAATAGCGCCAAGTGGTAAGACTCAGTGATATTGGAGTGAATGTTCAAATTACCTTGTTATGCTATGATGCCCAAAAACACTGTGACATAATAACACAAAGAAATATACATTTTTCTAGTCCACTTTCTTTTGAACACGGGTAAATATACGCCCTCTGTGAATGTTAAAAGAATAAGACGTTTCCAGTATGTTGTAGTTTAATGGCAATGCAAAAGGTTCATTTTAGTTTGGACACATTTTTTTTTTTACTTTCTGGTCTGAAATTTTCGATGTCGATTTTCATTGCCAAAAATCGTTTTGAAGTCACCAGAGCACAAATATCGAGTTTACGTCATTGGTCCGTGTGTGTGTCTGTCCGTGAACAAGATATCTCCCGTGCCTCGCTACGGCCTCCAGCTTGGCGCCTTAGAGGCGTGGCCATTCCCGTCTTGATATGATGCCGCTTACAAAAATCGGAAAATCGGCCGTAACTCGAAAACGGTGGACAAACTATGTCCCAAATTAAGGTTTAAAAGGGCACCTAAAATTTTCTTGATATGTTGTCGCGACAAAATTTAAGATGTTGGATTTGGTCGAAAAGTCGACGGTAACTCAAAAACAGTTCAACATTTTTGAATTCATATAATTTATCTGGAATTCCGGCCTATGGTTTAGGAGGAGGGGGGGTCATTTCCATCAATTTTTCGATACCTCTAACCGTTTTGGCTAAAATTAATGATACCGTGTAATTTGTTCACCAAATAGACACAGTGACACATCTTTTTTTTTTAATTTGGCTTAACGTCTTTTTAACATCTATTGGTCATTCAAGACGGGGGTTTTACCCTCCATTCGCTGGAAACTTGCAAACCAGCTACCCACATTGACCTCACCCAGCCTGCGTTGGGCCGGAAAAAAAGAGCCAACGATACGTGGTGTTCCCAAGCAGTCACTCATCCAAGTACTGACCACGCCCGACGTTGCTTAACTTCAGACATCTGAAGGGAACTTGTGTATTCAAAGTGGTATGATCGTTGGCAGTGACACATCTAGACCTAAAGCTGAAACTTGAAATTTGGGTTCTGGGGACCTCAAAACGTTGGCATTAAGAAAACTGGACATCAAAAATTTCACACCATTACAATACTTCCTTTTTTATTTAGGGTACTCGCAGGTCACAATCTTATTGTGTAACACACATCTTCAAGGAACAACAAATACACATGCTCTTATGGGGTGCACAGATTGAGCAATTTTTAGGACTCCTATGAGAATCTGTTCGTTTTTCTTTGCATTTATTCGAAGATATGTTCTATGCAGAAGCGGATACAGATCGCCAGTTGAGGGGAGGGGGGGGGGGTCTAGGCTCCAAATTATAATCGACATGGAAGCTACTTGGTCCTATAAGCATGAAGTGACTCCCTGTCACATAAAACGGGTACCGTACCTACTCCAAATTATAATCGACATGGAAGCTACTTGGTCCTATAAGTATGACGTGACTCCCTGTCACATA
>CM022882.1:21370555-21409944 GCA_012654025.1 Pachypsylla venusta
TTGTGAAATTCCAAATCACAATGCAACCTGAAAAACAAAATAAAACGTGTTAACTCTAAATACTCAAACTAAAACGTGTTCCTGCCAGCGCCTATGGCACGTTCAATACAACAGTTCCAGTTGATCTCTGAAGTGAAGCAACGTCTAGCGAGGTTGTAGGATGTGTGTGTTGACGTGGGTTCGCACACTCGGATGCTGACAATGTGGGTAGCTGGTTTGCAAGTTTCCAGCGTATGGACGGTGAAACCCCCGTCTTGAATGACCAATAGATGTTAAAGACATTAAGTCAAATTAAAATNAAAAAAAAAAAAAAAAAAAAAAAAAAACGTTTTGGATCTTTAATAAAGTAAAAAGTAAATCATGTTGGTTGTTTTATACACAAAGTTGTTGTTGTTAACGTTCTCAAAGACTCTCAGGCCTCCAGGCCAAGAAAGGGAACCTCTGTGTCTCCAGGCCAAGAAAGGCAACCTCTCCAACAGGATCTGTCCATAATGCTGGCAGCTCTAGACTAGTTGGTTTTGATGGATAGTTGCTGGCTGCTCATGATTTACATCATGAGCAACCAGCATACTTAGACGACACGACAACGATCAGATACTTCAGGTTTTAGCAAGAGTTTATATACAAACTCTTTGAGTTTGTATATAAATCTGGAGCAGCACGGCTGGGTCCAACGGAGGAAAAACACAGTGGGTTGTCGTCGGAACGGTGTTGATGGTCTTTGGCCGTGCCCGAGGGCACGGGTAGCCCCGGTACGAAGAAGCAACCATCTTGGGGGCCTATACACAAAGTAAAACGTGTTGGCTCTGTAAGACTCAAAGTAAAACGTGTTCGCCTTGAATTTTAGACACACCCTGTTATTGAGTGATAAGAAAAGAAGTGCATAGTGCACTGATAAGCTGATAACTATATTAGTTAGGACCCACTTCTAGCTACAAAGGTCATTATAACCTGAGCATATTCTTTTCCTGTCAAATCAATATCATTTTCATGTCTAATCACCAAAGCCATAATCATTGTGGTATCCATTGTCAGTTGGGCAGTCCCTCCTGGAACCAGGTGACTTAACGCATATCTCTCTATGCTCTCAAGCTCGAGTATATCACCAAAGTCATCATCATTGTGGTATCCTTTGTCTGTTGGGCAGCCCCTTCTGGAACCAGGTGACTTAACGCATATTTCTCTATGCTCTCAATCTACCTTTGCTCGAGTATATCACCAAAGTCATCATCATTGTGATATCCTTTGTCAGTTGGGCAGCCCCTTCTGGAACCAGGAGGTGACTTAACGCATATCTCTCTATGCTCTCAATCTACCTTTGCTCGAGTATATCACCAAAGTCATCATCATTGTGGTATCCTTTGTCAGTTTTAATATATATTTCGATACGCGTATTTCGGATTTTACTCCATTATCAAGAATAAAATCCGAAATACGCGTATCGAATAATATATTAAAATTGTAGAACATAAAGTCAAGTGTTTTTTATCGTTTTCATTTCTTGTAAAAAAAAGGTGCCCTCCCATAGTTACTCTAAAAAATGAAATTCGACGAACATTGAAACGTAAAATATCAAATTTTTGAAGGAATGTATATTTTATTCCTAGACGATTGTAAAAGTTCATTATTGAAACTAAAAAATACAACCCAATTCATAAAATATATTCTTTTTTGTTTTATTTTAACTCAAAATAGTTTGTTCAATTATAAATAAATATTTAATCATAAAATAACAAATAATTTAAAAAAAATATTAATAGATGTATGGACAGTGGGCAGTACCGTCATCATTAGTGCAAACTACACACAACTGACGTGACGGTATAAATCTAATTTGTATATTATTGTCAGGAATAAGTTTATTGACGACATGGTAGTCATTCTTTAATATAGGAATGTCTTTGGAGACTTAATATTTAATATTTTGAAGGAAAGATTTTTTTTTTTAAGTTTTAATTTTCCCCAAAATGAAAAACTCGATATACGAAAATTAAAACTAAAAAATAAACCTTTCCTTAAAAAAATTATACATGATATGATAATAACTTTAGAATCCACATTCCCAACAGTAGAATTCGCTGTTTTTTTTCCGTTCAATTTTTTTCGGCGCGAACGACCTCGTAGTTAAAGCGCCTAAATTGACAAAAAAAAAAAAAAAAAAAAAAAAAAAAAAAAAAAAAAAAAAAAAAANAAAAAAAAAAAAAAAAAAAAAAAATCAATGAGTTTAAGTATAGTATTCAAGGCGCACAGGATCAATGTATTGATCAATAAAAATAATTTTTTTTTTTTTGTCAATATTGGAAATCAATTTCAATACCTTCAATTCATCCCGCACATGGTTAATATATTGATCAATATTGACCTGTATTGATCTATACATTGATCGCGTCTTGCTCCAGGGTACATATTTTTTTTTCATTTTGATTTTTTTAAAAAAAAATCTGAAGAAGGGAATGTAATTTGGGGTTGGTTAATAAAAAAACAAACATATAAAAAGATATTAATGTACTCAAGATGGCCAGTTCTACGCACCAGTACGTCCTCAAAGAAAGCATACCATCATAGTTCCAGTCAGGGACATACAAAAACTTTTTTTAACCCCATATCATCCCTATCTTTACCATGTTTCCAAATCTGAATCCGGAAATGGAGAGAACAGTTGATTTTAAGAGAAACATTTTGACCCTTCCTTAAATTAAGAACAACTAGACCTCCAAATTACAATTCTAGTGAGATTAATAAACCAGGAAAAATGAAATAGTATTACTTATATATAACATTAATCATGAGAATGATATAGTATTACTTATATATAACATTAATCATGAGAATGATATAGTATTACTTATATATAAGATTAATCATGAGAATGATATAGTATTACTTAAATATAACATTAATCATCACTATAAAAAATATACTTCTATTTATATATTTTAAAATGGCATACAATTTTAGAAGTCATGGTTAAAGATGTTTCTTCAAAAAAAGCAGGCAAGAAGATTGATGTCAAATTTTCAATTATTGAAAATATTTTAACTTATTACCTACTAGTATATATTAATTACTTTTTTAAAAAAAAAATGTTGAGCATGTCGTAATGGTCGAACGGGTTTTGTAACTCTACAAAATTGATAGTAGTTGATACAAAAATTATTTTTGAAATATTATTTCATTATGATTACTAACTTCCATTTAAAAAAAAATATACATATATATAAAAAAATTGACTATATATCAATTCATATTTTTTTTTTATTAGTTGAATTAAAAATTAGTTGAGTTGAGCTTTCATGAGTACTCAGACTATCATCATCAGACCAGATCAACATAAGCTACATCGATATTGTTTTTTTTTTTATATATATATTTTTAAAAGTATCTTACAATTCTTCAACTATTTTTTTTTTTTACTTAACTGAAATAAAGTCTCAACGCACCGTAGTGTGTCGAACCAATTTCTATAATAATACCAAATAAAAATACTTTTGAGGTCATAATTGTATTTCCTCTCTTTTTTCTTTAATACATATAAAATATTGCCTTGAAATAATACATAATGGTTATAATAATGTCCAGATTGTAATTCAATATGGACATCAAGGAAGCCTCTATCATTGAATTGATAGTACACATAATATATCTCAAATTCACATTTTCAAAATAAGGATATACTCGTACCTAATTTAGTATTTTTAAAATTTCAATGACCAGAATTTATCAAACAAACAAAATGGGTTCCAATCACGGAACAGAAAAGGTAACAAAAAATAAAGACCAAATTATTTCAGAACTCAATATAAAGTTAGTTGTTTTCACAATAGCTCACAATCGATTCAGAAGACTTTAAACTCTCTGGCATATACAGAGTGCTCGAAAAGTCAGAGAACGGATTTTTTTTATTTTTAACGGATAAAGATAGAGACTTGAAACTTTATATGTAGTTCTAACACAAATTAATCTATTTTTTGGCGTAATTAAAATTTCTACAGGGTATCTCAAAAGTGGGTAAACAGACACCAACTTACAAATTTTTAAAGTGAAACACCCATTTTTTATTTCATATTCAAATTTTACGTCAAATTCTACATACAATCGATACTTTGATCAAACGGATCTCTGATCAAACCCCCCCAATCATTGATTTTTCTTCGGAATAAAAGTGATAAAACCAAGAGTGTAATACATTAAATCAGTCAAGTTTTTTATGCTGAATCTCGTGGTACAATTGTTTTTTTTATATATTTTTTAGACTTTTTATACATAAGGAGGGTAGAAATTCATTTTTGGTTGACGTTAAAATTTCAAAAATGAAATTTTACCCTCTCTGGGTAAAAAAAATGTATAAAATCAAAAACCTATGGTACCACGAGATTCTGCATTAAAAACTTGACTGACTTGATGTATTACACTCTTGGTTTTATCACTTTTATTTCGAAGAAAAATCAACGATTGGGCGGTTTTGATCAGAGATCCATTTGATGAAAGTATCGAGTGAGAAGTCGATTGTGTGTAGAATTTGACGTTCAATATGAATATGAAATAAAAAATAGGGGGTTTCCATTTAAAAATCGAAAGTTGGTGTCTGTTTACCTACTTTTGAGACATCCTGCAGAAATTTTAATTACGCCAAAAAATAGATTAATTTGTGTTAAAACCACATATAAAATTTCAAGACTCTATCTTTAACCGTTAAAAATATAAAAAAAATCGTTCCGGGACATTTCGAACACTCTGTATTATAAATGTGAATGTTTTCTAATGGAGATGTGATACAAAAAGTGAAAGTCAAGAATACTACAGCCATTTGTCCACTCGTGTGATATATTTAGTAAGTAATACTTAATTTCAACCACTTAATATGTAGTTGAGCTGGTCAAAATTGAAAAGACTAAACATATCATACGGACGGACGGCATCACTGATATAGCTCCACTCTCCGTTAGGAAACATTACTCGTAGGTATGCTATATGCTCAGAAATTGAAAAAAAAAATCTCATTTTGAGTATTTGTGAAACATTCTGAATTTGTTCCCTTTGCAACAAAATACATAAGTATACAGGGTGTTTGGCTATAAATGGGACTTTAGAAGGCTGCCATTTTGATTCACGCTCTTTTTTCGAAATTCTAATTTGACAATTGTGTCCAGGACTTTAATTGGAGCTTATTTCAAAAAAATTATCGTAATCGGACCATTTTCGTCCGATTTTGTTAAGAGAACCTCTCTTAACATGGGAATTCAATTTTTTGTTCGATTTTTCAAAAAAAAATTTACACAAAAAATCTTAGAAAGAGACGTTCTTTTCATAAGTCGAATCATTTTTGAGGACAGACAAAAAAAAAAGTAATCACTTTTTAGGTTTTCTCCCATTTTGCTTTTGTTTTTTAAAATTTTGATGGCACATTTGAAATCACCGCCAAGAATTTCGTAAAAACTGTTCCATTTGATCTCCGCTACCCACCATATTCAGGGGTCCCATTTATAACCAAACACCTTGTATAGCATAAAGTTGTTAGATTATAATAGTGGTCAACATCATTATTAATAATAATGAAGTGTATATTTTTGGCCATGAAATTTATATTTTCAGTCCAAAAACTTTTTTTTTTTAAAAAAAAATAAAAATATACTGACTAAAACNAAATTATATTTTCAGTCCAAAAAAATTTTTTTTTTTTTAAAAAAAAATAAAAATATACTGACTAAAACAAAATAAATACTTAAAATTTAGAAAGTGTTTTCTTATGGATCATTAGTTTGGTGGCTTGAGATGAAAATGATATTTGACAGGAACAGAAAAATACTAATAATTAATTTAGACTTCAGGCCATAGATATATGGTTTCTCAAGATGGATATAGAGCTTCTGGTTTAGAATTAGGAAAAAGTAACAGTGACAGAAGAAAAGTGGGCATGCCATTATAATGTTAAACATTTGAAAACCAAGTTTTTCTTCAGTTTGATGAAACAAAAACGTACGTACATTAATCTGTAAGGGTTTTTTTGCGTCAGTTTAAGATGAGTTACATAATAGTATTCTATGGGTGTTCTATCCCTACCTACACAAAAAAAGGGAATGGAGATCTCTGTCCTCTTAGGAAAATCAAAGCACAGATTTATTTTTATAATATGGACTCGAGTCCCAAAAACAATCCAAATCTTAAATGAAAAATATTTATTGATTGGCATTAATAATATTCACAAACTCTGGTTTTAACGAAGCTCCGCCTACTAGGAATCCATCAATATCTTTTTCTTTCGCTAATTCTTTAGCATTAGCAGCTGTAACACTTCCTCCATATACAATACGCAGTTCATTAGCTACTTTTTCAGAAACTTTATCTTTCAAATATGCTCTTAATTGTGCGTGTACTTCTTGGGCTTGTTGTGGAGTAGCAGTTTTTCCTGTACCAATAGCCCACACAGGTTCATAGGCAAGAACTACTTTGGACCAATCAGTAATTTTATCAGCAATTGCTTGAGTTTGTTTATAGACGACAGCTTCAGTTTGACCAGCTTCTCTTTCTTCAAGTTTTTCACCAATACATGCAACAACATGAAGTCCAGTTTCTAATGCATGAGCGATTTTTTCAGCAATTAAAACATCATTTTCACAAAAAACATTACGTCTTTCAGAATGACCTAATATAACCCAATCAATACCATTGTCTACTAACATAGCAGGACTTATTTCTCCTGTAAAAGCACCTTTAGCGACTTTATAACTGTTTTGAGCTGCAGGAGCTACATTGGAAGGTAATCTATCTTTTGCAAAAGATAAATAAATAGATGGTACGCCAACAACGACTTCTACATTTGGATCTAAGGGACCTTTCTTCAAAAAATCAATAATTCCTTCAATTTCTTGTTTGTTACCATTTAATTTCCAATTTCCTCCAACCCAAAATTTACGAGACATGTTGAATTTTTTTTCGGATGATAATAAAAAAAAACTTACAAAGAATAGAATTACACAAATTAAAATGATGCTTCAAGAGTTAGAATATTAATATAAAATGTTATAAACTGGCAAGAAAATATTGTTTTAAAGTCATGTACTTTTCCTTCTTCAAGTGATAAGAAATGTGTGCTGATAACAACGTGACTTCAATGACCTTTTCTAACCAAAAAAATATTTTCTCAAAAACAAGCAACACCTTGAAATCCGAATTGACCTGGGTAATTACAACCCAGCCATCATTAGAACCTACGTGGCGCGAAACGATAATTTTTTGAAAGTGCCCATTTCAAAGATGGCTTCTTATTATTCTTTTGAAGACATGAGAGAAGCTCATTCCATTTGCTCTAATTCATTGGCAACACCTAAAAAATGAGGTGGGAACGTTTTCAGGCAGAAATGAAGGTTCACCAAAAAATTAAATTTCCCTCACAGATCATACATTATAAAGGGTGTTCAAAATTGAGGCATTCTAATTTTAATGAAAAAATACTTTTTTTTTTAAATAATAAATATATTTTCATTTTTATTTATTAGAAACAGGTTCCGTTTAATAATGAAAAATTAAACATAATCAAGGAAAAAAAAAGTTTATAGCCCAACATTTCTGACAGGGGATATTTACAAATGAGAGCTTCTTGAGAGCTTATTTTTAAGATTTTAAGGAACCATCCATGGAAGAAGCGCTCTAATAAAATGTATTTTATAAATCTGTTGTCTGGAAAATATAATATGATCTAGGTCGCAAAAATAAGAAGAAAAATGCAATAAAACCTCACCTTTATTGAGATTGGTGTCAGCCTTATGAATACAAATGAGTAGTAATTTTTGGTTGATCCAGGAAAATAGCAACTGAAGACTTAATGGACCTTGTATTTGTGTCTAACAGCTTTATTAAAAAATAATAATACAGTAATAACTAATCACCGAAATACAGGGTGCGGCAATTAGTACTTCCACTTTTCAAAAAATCGTGGGAGGAGCGAGGGGTTTTTGATATTCAACGCGATATGACATCTAGTTTTTAGTTGTCGGAATGGTTTGGTAGAGCGTGCATCGATGAAAACTTCCGCGAAAGACTCCAAATGTGTATTCTTCGCCAAGGCCGTCATTTGGACGACATTATTTACAAAACATAGTTGAAAAAAAAAAAAAAAAAAAAANAAAAAAAAAAAAAAAAAAAAAAAAAAAAAAAAAAAAAAAAAAAAAAAAACTAGAATACACAAGCTTTCAGAATACAAAATAATTTTACAAATATCTCATTTCGTTTTTATTTTCCAGCTCTTTCAAATGTGGAAATACTAATTGCCGCTCCCTGTATTTAAAGTACCGAAATTCAGAAACCGTGAAGAAACGCGGGGTGAGCCTGCTAGTATTGGGTTCTGGAACCAGGGAGGAGTGTCTGGCAAGACTTTAATTTTTTTTAATCAATTTTAACCCAATTAGAGGGTATGTTGGTATGTACAATCGTCCAACGTCAACATGGACCCAAGACGGCCAAGAAAAAAAGCAAGTTTTTTTTTTTAAAAAAAATGTTTTGTTGAAAAACATAAGTTTTTGTTTTGATTAAACATTTAATGTTTATCAAAAAATTATTCATGTTAATATAAAAAAATTAATATTTATTTCAAACAGTAGGGTACCATCGCAAGGAATTTAGTGGTCGAACTTGATATTTGCGCTATTTGCGGCATTTACATATAGCTCATTCCATATCAGAAGAAAATGTCATTGGAAAATGTAGTTCATGCACAGAACATACATAACGAGGAAAGAATGTATGAGTTAAAAACGCTAGACACTTTTGAAATTAATTAGGGTCTTAGCTTTCGCGTCGCGAATTGAAATGTACAATGCCGGATCTTACAGATTTTTAGGGGAAAACATCATCCTAGCATTAATAATAATTATTTGGCTAGAGCTAAACCAAACGTTCTTCTTGATTGCAAGCGTCGAAATGAAACAATAAAAATATTTCAAATAAAAGATCAAAATAAATGCGCGACGCACGGAGGAGAGCCCAAATAATATATCTTTTCACGAACCCTGCACTGAAATTTTTAATAAAAAATGTAAATAAATATGGGAGCCTGATGGATACAGTGCTACTTTCAAAGCACAAAAAGCCGATAAGAGGCTTAGGTGCAGGGGCTTACATAGCCCCAAAGAGGAATTTAGCTCACCAATATACGAGCCTGATGCCGGTAAATTTCAATTTTTTTGAAAATTTCAATCGATTTTTAAGTGGCGATAAAAACATTTCAAAAAAATCAGAACACTATAAAACGCCATAATTAGATATAAACCATCAATTGCATACGAAAAAATAATATTTAAGCAAGTAATAAACGAAATTTTTTTTTTAAAAATGGTCCATCGAGGAAAAAAAATGATGTCGGCCATTATAAAGAGGTGTTAAGACCCTAATTTTACAAGAAATGTCTAACGATTTTTTTATAGAGCTGATATCTTACATTCCTTCCTGTTAATATATATTCAAAGCAAAGAGTTCATGAAGGAAAGAATCAAACAAGTTGATAACTTCTCATACATCAACAAACTTTTTTTTTTTTTTTAATGTGCGCAATGGAGATGAGCAAAACACGAAATTAAATTCCTTCAGGAAATGTACAATGAGGATTTCGTGATAAAAAAATTTAAGCGAAAATTTAACTTATCGGCGAAATTTGCAATATTACCCTTTTCAGATAAATGTTTTAAATATTTTTTGATTGTAATTATTTTATAAAACATTTAAAGAAATAATTATTGTGTATTAAAGATTCAGATTTGTTAAACTACATCTTTAATTTGATTAACTTTATCGAGTAAGTTTTCAAACTAGTATACCTACTGAATAGGTACCCAGTTTTTGAAAACAATGATTCCAGATCATAAAACGAAATGATATCTATTTTGGGTTTGGTTTTTTATTTGATTTGGATAAAAAAGAAGAAGATTATTTGTTCAATACTAATTTGAACGAATATTCCTGTATTATTTTAATTTGCGAAGTAATTTTGATGAAGTGACTTGTGAATAATAGTTACCTATTATATAGAATTACGACATTGGAACTTGAGCCGAATTTGTAGTATATTTTCACACTTGATAATTTTCTTTTAGTTTAATACATTATCTTTAAAATATTCATTCATTTCAATGAAAATATTTTTTCATTTTTGATGTATGGTGTTATCAATGTTACGCCCGATATTTTTCAGACACGTTTTGAGTACCTATCTATCAGTAAATAGCTTGAGTTTTCCGATTTTGTTACTCTTTAAGCAAACTTTTACAATCTTATAAATATTAAAATCAATGTTTTGGTTCGTTTCAGAAAGATATTATTTTTCAAAACTAAAAAACAAAAAACCAAAAAAAAAAAAAAAAAATCGAGAATGATTTGATTGCGAATCTATTGGAAAATTACAATTAATTTTATGTTCAAAATTGATCCAAGATGTTGGTGCATTTTTTAGAAGCTTGAAAATCCATTACTCATGTTTGAAAGAATTTCAACAAATTTATAGGTAAATAAAAAAGTGATTTTACATACGTAAAGTAGGAACTTTATAAATATTTATTTTTTGTTAGTTTTATTTGAAACCAGCAGGCTCTGCCGTCTTCGCGTTTTAAGAGACATGACCATTCCTGTGCTGATATTATTCAATGAATTCGTATAGGTTATTTTATAGATGTTAATTAATTAATGTCATGCCCAAAATCATTTGAAATAGTTTGGTACTGGGTACCGATAGTAAGACAAGAATCTCTCTATAAATGGTAATCGACAAAAAAATCTATCTTATGTTTCTGTGTTGTATTTCACAATTTCATTAGCTATAAATGAATTTTTATCTGCTGCCAAAGTATAAGTCACATGATACCGAGTCTTTTTTTTAAAAAGTTTATTGGCCTAAACCTTTTATTAATTAAAAAAACTACAAGCCAGTACATATATTAGTAATCAGGTTAAATTTAGAGATTGTATTTAGGATGTTTGCAGTCATTATGAAAAATAAATTTCAAAAGAAGAAAAAAGTATCAGCTGCAAACTGTGAGTCAGTAGAGCAAAATTTTAGCAATCAGGTTACTTACAAATTTACGCATTGGATGATTTTAAATATTTTTCTGATTGAACAAATTCATTGAATTGATATAATTTCTGGGTGCATTAATTTTACTTTACTGATCTACAATTAATTAATTTGTTACAGTCTAATGATATAATATAATTTTATAAACATCTACTTTTTTCCCGTACACTTCAACAAAACACCTCTTTTTTTTCTTTTCAAAAAAAAAAAAAATAGGCGACTTTAAGATTGTGAGGGTGTAAATTTGCCATTTATTTGTTGTATATTATTTTATTAAATCTCATTTTATTACTATGTAAAAACAAAGCGTATTTTTCTTGTCCATGCTAACTGAAAAAACCTTATCAATTCATACCTGTTTTACAAGTGTGTGGACATAACGGAGAAGGATATGGGATAGATTTTTTGTCGATTATCATTTATAGAGAGATTCTTGTCTTACTAGCGGTTCCCGTACCAAACTATTTCAAATGATTTTGGGCATGACATTAATTAATTATCATCTATAAAATAACCTATCCGAATTCATTGAATAATATCAGTACAGGAACGGAATTATATCAATTCGATGAATTTGTTCAATCAGAAAAATCATCCAATGCGTAAATTTGTAAGCAACCTGACTGCTAAAAGTTTGCTCCTGACTCACAGTTTGCTGTGATTTTTTTTTTTCTTTTGAAATTTATTTTCTATAATGACTGCAAACATCCTATATACCATCTCTAAATTTAACCTGATTACTGATATATGTACTGGCCTGTAGTTTTTTAATTAATAAATGGCTTAGGTCAATAAAATTTTGAAAAAAAAGAAAAGACACGGTATCATGTGACTCATACTTTAGCAGCAAATAAAAAAAATATTTAGAGCTAATGAAATTGTGAAATACAACGCAGAAACGTGTTACAAAGATTTTGTGTACATAAAAATTGTGTTAAATACGTTGTATTGGTGCAGCTTACACAATTTTTTTTTTACAAAAAGCACATTTCGTCATTCGCATGCTTCAACATATTCTATGGTAGCCAGATGTATAAGACAGTAGTCCTATACAGAGAATAAATTTTTATTGTGAGGCATAGGAAAATGTAAAATATTATTTTTTAAAAAAAAAAAAAAAAATCGTCTTATGACTATTACAATATGATAGAATTTGTATAAAATAATTAAAATTACAGTACAGATTGCGAGACCCAAGGCAAGAAAAGTTTCAAACAATTGCTTTTATATGTTTCGATCCCATCACTCAGATCCAAAGTAGACATTAGGTATTTGAGTAACTCAAAATATCTGATCCTATGCATAGGTTTTTTTTAATATAGCAGCCCGTGGCGGCCAAGCTAATTCAGACACGTCTGTCTATATTATAGGAATAATACATGCAAAATCACCATGACAAGTTACACGGTTGAGCATCATCATCATAGGTTTGCAGCCATGGGGCTTGTTTACATCAAATCCCCATGAGTTGTTGATACGAAAGAATTCTTACGGATAATGCAGTAGCTTCTCCCCGCTTTCTGCATGGGTAATGGAAAAATATCGTTTCCGAGCCCTGNAGACACGTCTGTCTATATTATAGGAATAATACATGCAAAATCACCATGACAAGTTACACGGTTGAGCATCATCATCATAGGTTTGCAGCCATGGGGCTGGTTTACATCAAATCCCCATGAGTTGTTGATACGAAAGAATTCTTACGGATAATGCAGTAGCCTCTCCTTGGTTTCTGCATGGGTAATGGGAAAAATATCTTTTCCGAGCCCTGTCCTTAGTCGCCTTTTACGACTTTCATGGGTTTGGGTGCCTTGAAAGTATTCTTTTTAAGCCCCCCATCCACAGGGGAGCGGCACGTCCAAGAAATAATATTTTAGTTATGAATACTGCTTCATTACTGTGACTATCGACACGAACCCTCATGAACTCGGGGGGGGGGGGGGTTAGTTNGGGGGGGGGGGGGGGGGGGGTTAGTTGGTAGGCTAGATTAGTCCAACATAACTAGATTAAGTCTTCTAGATTGCTAAATTTGTTGCTAGCTTTGGATTGATTTTTTAATAATGAACTTTTTTACCATTTTCAGCTGTGTATGGATTGAAGAAAATATCTTTATCTCATCCATCTATTCAAACGATGGACCATATTGTCAACACAAACAAATATGATGGTTATAATCATCAATCTATGAAAGTATCAGATGCTCTAGATGTTCTATCACAGCCAGAAAGTAACACTGAGAATCATGTTTACGATCCATCACAATTCTATTACGATGATGAATATGATGATCCAATCTATGATGGATGTGAAGATAGCAATCATACAGAACAAGACGAAGTAAAACGAGCATATACGAACAATTGCGGAGATAATGAATGCAATGATGATGATAATAATGAATATGATCCAATCTATAATGATTGTGAAGATATTAATCAATCAGAAACAGACGATGTAAAACGATCATATACGAACTCTTACGAAGATAATGCATGTGATGATAATGATGATGAGTATGATTCAATCAAAAATGATTGTGAAGATAGCAATCAAACGAGTGAATATTCAGAACAAGACGAAGTAAAACAAACATATACGATCAATTGCGAGGATAATGAATTTGACGAAGATCCAGTCAAAAATGAATGTGAAGTTAGCAATCATTCAGACCAAGACGAAGTGATACGAACATTTACGAACTCTTGCGAAGATAATGAAGAATATGATCAAAGCAATAATGATTGTGATGATAGCAATCAAATTAGTGAACATTCAGAACAAGACGTAGTAAAACGAACATATATGAACGCTTGCGAAGATAATGAAGAATATGATCAATGCAATAATGATTGTGAAGATAGCAATCAAATTGGTGAACATTCAGAACAAGACGAAATAAAACGAAGATATGAGATCCATTGCGAAGATAATGAATGTGATGATGATGATGACCATCCAGTCAATAATGAATATGAAGTTAGCTATCTTACAGAACAAGACGAAGTAAACCTAAACGAAAATTATGATGATGGAATAGAAAATAAAGATTTGACCGAGAAAAGCCATGAAGAAAGTATTGAAAGAAATATTAATGCAAATTTATTCGAAGATGAATCAAATGACGATGAATTAGATGAAGAAGAAATTGACAATAAAAGTGAAAAGAAAACTGTGATAAATAGAAACCGAAAACGATATAAAAAAGAACATAGAATTGATAGTGATGAAGATTATGATTTTGAACAAGATTTAAAAGAAGGAAATTATGAAGAAACTGATGATGACATTATCTTAGACGAAGAAGATGGAGACATAAATAATGAAAAGTACATTAAAAATGTTTATGGGGGAAAAATAAATGATTCAGATAGAGAAATGATAGATGATGTAAGACAAGGTTTTGATTCAAGTGAAAGTAGTAATGGAAGTGATAGTGATATTGAATACGAGATGGAGGAAGAGGAAGAGTTTGTTAATGAAGACTATTACATTGTCGATAGTTCAGATGATGAGGAATATGTTGGACATTCAAATGTAGTAAAGGGTGATGGAAGCACTTGGAATAGTAGTCAACACAATTTAAAACCAAAAGAAAGTTTAGGCCATGAACTACATTTGAAAAACACAATGAGTTTGAAAGTTAATAATTCCAAGAACGAAATAATCTGTGATGAAGGGAACAAAATTAGAAACCGTTCTATTGGCACGATTTCAGAAAAAAACCAACGACGCAAAAAACCTAAAAGTTGTGTTAAATTGTTTGAATCTTGTTTGACAGAACCACAAAATTCTAATGCATTTCTTTACAAAGATCATCAAATCAAGAAACCCAATGAAGAACGTTTTGTAGGTTTTACTAAAAACGCGAAAGAAACACATAGGATGAATATTAAAAATCAAATACTTTTACATCAAATAAGGAATGCACAGAAAAAATTGAACATAAAAAACAATGATTATTTTATTAATAATGGAATTGACGATAAAATCGATTTTAGTAAATATGACCGAAAGTTTTTTCATGATGATTTAAATAGTATTTTTTGTCGCAATCCGAATAAGAAAACTGATAAAACTATACCTGTGAATAATCATGACGTAGATTCATTAAGAAGAAATAAAAATAATAAATATGAAATTATAAAAAGGAAGCAAAGTTCTAGTAAATATCGTAAATATGATGATTTTATTGAAGTTATAAAAATTAAGAAAGGACCTGTTGAAAAACGAAAAAGAGGACGACCATGCAAAATTGTTAAATCTTCTGAAACCACAAATAATATATCGTTGGAAATCGCTAGACGAAAACATATTTTACTTATGAAAGCATTAGATAAAGAATTACAACGTTTTGAACAATTTATTAAAATTGAAAAAGAAAGAATAGATCAAGGTTTAGATTATCAATGTAGTGTTTGTTATCAAATTTTTGAACAAAATACAAATTTAAAAAAACATTTTTATAAATGTTTAAATAAATATACACAAACACAAATTAAAACACCATTCAAATGTGTTATCTGTGGAGAATATTTTTCATTTTTAAATAATCTTGAAAAACATATTAATGAAAAACATATGATTGATGCAGAGGATAAAATTTATCAATGTGGTCATTGTTCAACATGTTATTTAACGAAAAATTTATTATTTGATCATGTTTTATGTAGTCATGAAATCATTCAATGTATATATTGTGATAAATATTATAAAACACAACAAGATTTAAATGAACATTTGAAAAAGAAGCACAATGTTGAAATTGAAGAAAAAATAGATGAAATTGTTGATCAAAATCAAGAAACAAATGTAAAAGATGCTTATCAAAATGAAGTAATACGTGAAAATGAAAGTTTACCAGTTGTTAAAAGAGGAAGGGGAAGACCTAAAAAAAATTGTATAGAATCAAATTGTGTGATGGTCAAAGTAAAAGAAGAGCCAATTGAAGAAGAAGAAGATCAAATTAAAGAAGAAATTAATAGTCAACTTGAACAAGAACAAACGGAAAATAAAAATCAAGTGCAAAAAGAAGAAGACAACTTAGAAAACACGAACATAAGTCAACATATTGTAGAAGAACAGCATCAATTGATTGATAAAATAAAAGAAGAAAAAATTGATACGGTCAGCGATAGTAATATTTTAGAAAATAAAATAGTTCAAGTAAGACGTAGAGGTAGACCAAAGCTGAAACCCAAATTGTATCAATTTGAAAAAATTAAAAACATAACAATTGAAAATCAACCAAAACAAACTGACATTCCAAGCGGTGGTGTAACCATCAAACAAGAATTTATTGGTGAAATAATTACTGACAGTCAAGAAAAAACAAGTGATGACATTTCAAATGATATCATTACCAAAACAAGTGACATTAAAGTTGAAACTAATATTGATATTATAGAAAATAAAATTGATTCAAAAGTAATTTTAGATGAAAATAAAATTGTTGTAAAAAAAGAAAAAGAAGAATTGGTGCCACATATGGATATGAATGAATTCGGTAGAGGAAGAAGAATTAAAAAACCAAAACTAATTGATTACGATGAAACAATTGCTAGTATTACAAATAGGAAAAGAAAAATAAGTGATAACACTGAGGAACAAAATCATCAAGATGCAAAGAAAATTAAAATGGATGAAAGTTTAATAATTTCTTCAATTGTTGTAAATACGATTAAAAATAACAATAAAACGGTAGAACATGTAAAAACAATAGAAAATATTGAAAATAGATATACCGGAATTGATGGCAATAGTGTTAAAAAAGATATTCATATAAATAAGATACCAAGAAAACAAATACGATGTTTAAAATGTGACAAACTCTTTATGAATAAATTACTCTGCAGAAGACATAATGTTAGATTTCATAATCCTAATAATATTCACTTTAATGAGCTAAATAAACGAAATATAAAAAATAATAGTCACAATAAATGGAAAAAAAGAACGGCCGATAAAATAAAATGCAATGAGATACAAAAGCAAATAATTGCTGATGAAGAAATTGACGATGTCAGGACAGAGCGTACAAGAGTAGAAAATAAATTACACACATTGCAAGAGAAAAGTAAATTAGAAGTATCACCAATAAAAATGAGCATTCGAATTCAGAATAGTACGGAAAGAAAAATCCGAAATATTACAGAAAATACTAACGAAAATAGCACGGAAAATAGTGCGAATAAAAGAATTCGAAATATTACGGAAAATAGTTCTAAAAAAATCGACTTAAATAGTATTGAAAATACAAAACAAAACATTATGGAAAAAGGAAACCGCATGAGTACGGAAAATACAAACGAAAAGAGTAGAGAAAAAATAAATATGGATCATTCGGTAAAAAGAAATTTAAATAGCCCAGATAAAAGAAGCACAATCAGTGTAGATGGAGGGAATCGATATAGTACGGATAATATAAACCAGAATATTACAGAAAAAAGAAACCTCAATCGTACGGAAAAAGTAAACCTACATAGTCCAGATAAAAGAATTATAAATAATTTAGAAAAAAAACATCTTAATGGTACAGAAAAATTAAACCGTCATAGTCCAGATAAAAGAAACATAAATAGTACGGAAAATACAAAACAAAATAGTACAGAAAAAAGAAACCCATGTAGAGAAAAGTCTGTAGAAATAGGACAAAATTCAGAAATTATGAAACCAAAAATAAACCTTGAACTAAAAAAAAATTCAGACAATACCGAGTCATTAGATACATCAAAATCTTTAATCATTTATGAATCATTAAGTAAAAGATACAGTCCTAAAAATTTTCCTCCTTCACAAAGTAATGACAAACATTTTTTCAAATGTTTCTTCTGTCCAGTCAAATATGTTCGACATTCTCAATTGGACAAACATTTTATTAGTCATCACAATGGATATCCTTGTTATGTTTGTCATACTATAATGAAAACTCGTCCATTATTAGACAAACATTTATTTCTTTGTCATAAAGAAAATGAAAGATACAAATGTTGTGTTTGTTTTAAATTTATGAAATCCAAACAAACTCTTCGAAAACATTTTTATATGCACGAAGATCGACGGCCGTATGATTGTGAAATATGTAAAACTAGTTTCAGGTATTCTTATGATATGAGATTACATATGAATAGAACACATTATAAAATTATCAATTCTGTGAACAGAGATGAAGATGAAGAAGAAGAAGAAGAAGATGAGGAAGAACTGGTTTGAAACAATATTCACAGTTTATTCATAACGAATAGAGCAGAAAGTTTGGAAACTCATGGAGTTACATGTGGACAGCCGTATCAAAACGGGAGACATTAAAGACTGTGCACACCAACCAACGACATCAGAAAATGAGGAAACTCATGGAGTTACATGTGAGCAGCCGTATCAAAACGAGAAACATTAAAGAAAGACTGTGCACAACAAACAATAACTTTAAAGTCGAGATTTTTTTTTTTTACTTTCTCCAACCAGTACATATGAAACTGTGCAATAAAGATGTGCACACTCGTACTGTTGTACGACACTATCAGGCGATATAAGCCAAACAGATTTCTAAATATTCAACCTCCCCCAATCGCAACAGAAGAACGGGAATTGCCAAGAGTGACAAGATCCAAGTTATCCCGGCTCCCCTCCTCCGTCGAATGGGTTAAATTAAACAAGTTTGCTCACTTTTTGTTCTATGCTTTATGGTTTTATCAAGATATGTTTGGATTGGGACTAACAGCCTCCTCATTACCAACTGAGTTACTGACCAGTCGTTATGGTTTTATCAAGATATGTTCGGATTGGAACTAAGAGCCTCCTCATTACCAACTGAGTTACTGTACAGTCGTTATGGCTTTATCAAGATTTGTTTGGATTGGGACTAACAGCCTCCTCATTACCAACTGAGTTACTCTACAGTCGTTATGGTTTTATAAAGATTTGTTTGGATTGGGACTAGCAGCCTCCTCATTACCAACTGAGTTACTGTACAGTCGTTATGGTTTTATCAAGATACGGGGTGCACTCAGCCTCGTGAGGACAATTGAGTAGCTACTTTAATGTTAGTAGCGACCAATGGCGGCATTACCAGAGTAAAAAGATTAGAAGAATGAATTATGAAGAGATTATTAGTGCAGGAGGCTCTTAGTAATGCTGTGATACCCACAAAAGTTGTGAAAAGGTCATTGTACCTTACCACAAAGAAATTCTACATTTACATTTTATCAAGATATGTTCGGATTGGAACTAACAGCCTCCGCATTACCAACTGAGTTACTGTACAGTCGTTATGGTTTTATAAAGATTTGTTTGGATTGGGACTAACAGCCTCCTCATTACCAACTGAGTTACTGTACAGTCGTTATGGTTTTGTCAAGATATGTTCGGATTGGGACTAACAGCCTCCTCATTACCAACTGAGTTACTGTACAGTCGTTATGGTTTTATCAAGATTTGTTTGGATTGGGACTAACAGCCTCCTCATTACCAACTGAGTTACTGTATAGTTAAAAATAAAAATCCTTTTTCGTTTACGTTTTAAGAAACGTAGAATTTGAAAATGAAATAAAGATATTTTTTGTTGTTTTTTGAATTGGGATACTCTGTTACTTAAATACATAACGAGGCAGATAAAATACTATATCTTCACTTGACTAAAAAACGATCAAGATGGTAATTAAAGCTGACGAGTTTCATTTAAATAGCTCAGCGTTCCCCTGGAATTCAACATGTTCTTCCCATTTCTAGTTTCATGTTTGGAAAAATGGTAGAACTAGGTTGTTATGAAGTTACCGAAAAATTATGCGTTCCAAGTCGTTCCGATGCGTAGAACCGGCAGGGTCGTAGACAGAAAATCCAGGCCGGGGGGGGGATTTTGGGGCCCCTCTATCATTCTTATTCTAAGATCACCGTATGGGCAGTAATATTGGTAAAAGTAAGCAATTCACAAAGTTGATGTGAAAAAACGTGTACGCTTCTTCTTGGCCACAAATAAATTCGATTTTGAGATCAGTACGAAATATACCAATATTTATGATTGCTGTACAAGCTGAAAGGTCGCACTATATTGTAAAATCAGTGTTTTGCAATAGCCATTGTCCTATATTAGCCCACTATCGCCAAACTTCTGATTTTGTGTGTTTGATTTTTTTTTCAAAACTTTTAAGTTGATTTATTTATTATTCAGAAAAAAACTTAAAAAATTGCATTATGATCATTTTCTCACTGGACCTGGTGGGGGGGGGGATTCCCCCCATTTCCCCCCTCTCGCCGGGCCTGATGAACCGGCTATCCTAAGTACATCATCAGTTCAAAATAAACTTTGATTATAAACATGCTGTTGTTGTTGTAGTGTCAGCAATTACAAGTCAAAAAGGACCAAAATCAATGATTTTGGTAAAAAAAAAAAAATCATCAGAGCAATTCATCACAATGATGATTGCTGTGAGACGACGTAGGTCTTGGCTTGCATTGCTGTATTGATGATCTTTGACCAAACATTTGTCAACGCTTGGGTTGCCCTGGTACATAGAACCAACCATATGAGGACAGATAGGTATCACACTGGCAGTGCACTTGGGGACCCGGGTTCAATACCCGACGGGGTCGGAAAATTTTCGACTTTTTGCTCATGATTTCGAGGCGCACTCAGTCTTGTGAGTAGTGACCAGTGCATCTGTGGGAGACTCTTAGTATAGCTGTGATACCCATTGAAATTATGAAAAGGTCGTTGGGCCTTACCACAAAGAAATTCTATTTTTACATTTTTTTTTTTAAATTTTTGTAGTCAAGTAAAGATAAGCGTCTCTTGGGCAGAGTACATACCAAAAGCAACCGGTGATATCAACGCAACGGCAACGTGAGTTGCCTATGTATAACACACGCAGTTTAATGGGCCTGTGTATACCAAAGCGACTGTGATGCGACGGTGATTCAACGGTCACTTGACTGAGCAACGCAGGCAACTCAAGTCGCGACATGCTGTAAACTCAAGTTACCAGTTGCGCAGTTGCTCTTGTGAAGTGTAGACCGTACGTAAATATGGCTGCTGAGCAACAAGAAAATATTAAATTTGCACAGTTTAACAAGATTAACAATGTGATTGTTAATAAGATTAACAATGTGATTGTTAACAAGATTAACAATGTGATTGTTAACAAGATTAACAATGTGATTGTTATCTTTCGCCTACCTCAATTGCGGTTCTGTAGTTTGTATCTTTTTTCAGCAGTAGAGGGGTCACTAAAGCCAGCAACATATCATAACTAGCCTTGCTCATCCTGTAATAATTGAAAAACTTTTCGGCTTATTCTTCCAATTTTTGTAAGGCATACCACTGGCTACTGTGTACATTGCTGGAATTATATGGATGCACACTAAACCGTCACGTAACGTTTTTTTCTTTTTTCTAAGCACATATAGAAGAACTGCCTCCTCCTTGGACGAAGACATCGGTACAAGTGACTGGACAACTTGTCAACTTGGGTTTGTTTTATATGTGCACCGCGTGTAAACTCCAGTTGACTGAGTTGAGTTGCTGTTGCGTTGATATCACTGGTTGCTTTTGGTATGTACTCGGCCTTAACGTCTCTTTATCATCTATTGGTCATTCGAGACGGGGATTTTACCATACATTCGTTGGAAACTTGCAAACCAACTACCCACATTGACCTCATCCAGCCTGGGTTGGGTCGGTAAAATAGCCCAAAAAGAAAAAAATAGCATCACGAGGACGCAAACCCATGTGGACACCCACATGAAACAACCTCGCTGGACGTTGCTTAACTTCAGTGATCGAACGGAAACTGGTGTATTTAACGTGTTATAGACGCTGGCCGATTTTTGTATTCTGAAGTATTTTTTTGTTTAAGGAAAGATTTTAATTTTTGACGGATCGACTTTTTCAAATTTAGATAGAAATGATTATGAAAATATTTTAAAGATCTTATTAAATCTAATAAGATCTTTAAAATAATTTAATATCTTAAATTCTGTCGCGAAACATATCAACTCAAAGCGAGAAAGTTTTAGGTGGCTGTTTAGTCCCTTTTTTAGGACATTTTCTGCAAAGGTATGGCCAGCCATTCAGGAGTTACGAGTTCAAAACAAAATAAAATTTAGAAAACACTAAAAAGTAAGAATGGCCGTGCCTCTAAGGCGCCTAGCGAAACGTTTAAATCTTGATTTTTAAAGGTTTCGATATACAAGGTGGACACAAATCAATACCTCCTCCCCCGAATTTCCATTGTCCTTGAAAAACAAAAATAGCAATATAAGAATCGTAGCGAAGCAAGGGCAAAATAGCTAGTTATAAATAAATATATACCTGGTAAAATCCATGTTAGAAATGAAGCTACATCAAACTTCAAAGGTGCAGACAATTCAGTTGATCTGTAATAGTTTCCTTTATTCCAAGTTGAGTTTGGACTTAGCAAATTTTCATCCCACGGAATTTCTTCATTTCTAAATCTATTTATCAAATCTAACGATATCAAGCTAGGCGAAGTTTGGTCATTCTGATTGGATAGTAGTGGAGAAAGATAATTTGTAGATGGCGGTAGTGGTGGAATTTCTGGACTTGATAAATTTGGAACATACTGTGAGGGATTAAAACCAGAAATTGGTGGACTATTCGATTGTATTCCACTATTATAAATGTTTGGATTTGTTTGAATGTCGATGTCCTTGAGAACATAGGGATGATGGATTGGAGGTAACGTTGGAAGTCCATTTGTTTGCAGATGATTACCAAATGGATCCTTTTCTGCAGTTGAACGATTCGTTAATGAACTGTTACCGAAAATAAAATTTGGAAGTTGTTGTGGAAAACCGGTTGTTGATATATTAGCCACAGAATATGGATTGTAAAAGTTAAATTGACTTCGGACACCAGATTGTGGAGAGTCTTCTTCAGGATATTTCGCATTTGGTGGCAAATTCTGTTGGGGATTTGAGAAATAATATGGTTGTTGACTATTGTTTCGGGTTGGATTAGTTTGACCATTTTGAAAAGGAGGATTTGGAATAAATTGATTTAAAACGGACGTTCGAAATATTTCTGGAATTTGTGGAATAGAATATTGAGCTATGTTAACAACTGCTGGGTCTGTTACTGTTGGAATTATGGACTCTCTTATTGGGTTATAGTTATCCTGGTTGTTGGCGAAACCAGCAGTGTTTATTTGGTTTATATTTTGTATCGGATTATAGGGGAGATGTTGTGGAAGAATGTTTTGCCATGGTTGCTGACTTTGTGAAAGATTGCTTGGCGTCCAAGATTGTGGGTATTGTTGTTGTTGTTGAAGGATATCATAATTTGGTGGACTTGGTATGTAGGACGGTGGAAGAGATTGGTAAGAATTATTTGGAGTTGTTTGATCAATTGGAAAGAAAGATTGCGGAATTCGTTGGGGTTTGATTGTGTCTAATATTGTTATGATGGTAAATATGAATACAGCCTGAAAAAAATAAATGAAAATATTGGAGAGCATCCTAGTTTTACAAACAGCCAGCGTCTGGGTTTCGTTTAAAGGAGCATCCACACTACACAGTAAAAGTGTCTGTGACAGTGCTCTCACAGTGATTTTAATAACACCCGTCACAGTATACGACTAAAGGAGCATCCACACTACACATGAAAGTGACAGTGCTCTCACAGTGATTTTAATAACACCCGTCACAGTATACGACTAAAGCAGCATCCACACTACACAGTGAAAGTGACAATGCTCTCACAGTGATTTTAATAACACCCGTCACAATATATGACTAAAGGGGCATCCACACTACACAGTGAAAGTGACAGTGCTCTCACAGTGATTTTAATAACACCCGTCACAATATATGACTAAAGGAGCATCCACACTACACAGTGAAAGTGACAGTGCTCTCACAGTGATTTTAATAACACCCGTCACAATATATGACTAAAGGGGCATCCACACTACACAGTGAAAGTGACAGTGCTCTCATAGTGATTTTAATAACACCCGTCACAATATATAACTAAAGGGGCATCCACACTACACAGTGAAAGTGACAGTGCTCTCACAGTGATTTTAATAACACCCGTCACAGTATACGACTAAAGGAGCATCCACACTACACAGTGAAAGTGTCAGTGCTCCCTTTTTTTTGTGACGATTCCAAAGGTTCATTATTGAAAATAATACGATTACACCAATATATTTTTACAAATGTGTTCACTGAGGCATAGCCTTCTCTCGCTGTAATCGTGAGGCAGCTACTCAGTTGTCCTCACGAGACTGAGTGTATACCGACAAAGCTAACGATAAGAAGTGTCCCAGAACGGTCCCGAATCCGGGCATGTCCCCACACAGACCCGAAGTTGCTTAATTAATTGATATGACGGGACAAGGTAATGTCGTTTTATGAAAAAAGAAGTAAGTATTGCAATGAGCTGAAATTTGTCGAATTTTTGATGCCAAAACACGTTCTTCAGTCCCCAGAGCAGAAATACAATATATTATTACACTTCTTGATATATTACACTTCAACCTAAGTTGTATTTTTCAATTTCTTATATGAAATTGATATGAATAGGCACCAAATTTAAAGTTCTAGCTATTACCGTTCTCAGTTTAAGCAGAATATGCGAAAACCGCTAAAAAGCGGCATAAAACCGCCAACAGTGTATTCGATTTCCACCAAAAAGCTCATTTTGCCGTTCATAGCATAAATACATACCAAATTTTAAGTGTCTAGCACTTGCCGTTCTTGAGATATCTTGTTCACAGACAGACAGACACACGCACACGGACCAATGGCTGAAACTCGAGATTTGGGCTCTGGGGACCCCAAAATTTCAGCCCATTACAATAGGTACTTTCCTTTTTATTGAATAAGGAAAGTAAAAAATATGTAAACGCATAGTTATTATTTTGAATTTTCATTAGATATGCAATACGCAATTTGACTGATTAAAAAAAAAATATCAAAGAGGAGTTTAGCTCACGAATATACGAATGGTCACTTAGCGTTGTCCCATTTTAATGACATTTGGTAGGTAGGTCCCTTATGAAAATTCAGATGAACGCGTGGCACAAGATCTAACTAAATAGTGCATATTGTCTACATCAGCGATACTCAACCTGCGGCCCGCAAGTGGCCCGCCAAGCTTTTTCGAGCGGCGCGGAGCTGGTTAAGGTTAGCTACTGTGTGGTTTGCGGTTTTGTACCCAATTTTGCGATTTTCATTGCTCGGGTAAAAAATAATAAAAATAAAATGTAACTCTTTTTGATCACACAACAAAAATAACATGTCATCGGTCCTACCTATTTAACTATTGAAATATTAAATATCTCTGTACATGTGTAAGGAGTGCAAATTTCTCGCGAGCATCGATTCCAGCGTAACATGTGTGGACGTGTTTTGAACAAGAACATGCATGAAATGTGAAAATTGGAGACCAGCCTGACAGCAGCTTATCAATTCTTCTAAAGAAGCTGACTACACAAGGAAATGTTAGTAGAACACAATCAGTTAATATGTTTATCATTACCGCCCATACTAGCCCTACCCAACGTTGTTTAACTTCAGTCTGCTATAACGGAACCTTGATCTATACATATACCTATTGTATGTATTTTGCGTACTGCAGCCCGCGGGAAGTTTGGGAAACTTAAATATGGCCCGGTGAAAAAAAGGTTGAGTATCGCTGGTCTACATGATCGCGCAGTAGTAGTTTTACAAATTTGAATTGACTTGTTCAGTTTGAGGTGAAATAAAGTACGCAAGAAGATATTTTGACTGCTGCGCGGACATACGTTGTCATGTGAATGCTCCTCCCGCGTGATTATCTAAACTTAGCCTAATTGTGCCACATTTCGTAATTGTCATTCAAATTCAAATATTTTGGGTTTATTACTGAAGGCACAATTTTTTTTTTTTTTTTCACATTACGTCTTACGACTATTACAATGTGACATTACATGGATAAATATTAGTGATTAGAATTTACAGTAAAGGTTGCGAGACCAAAAAATTCACGCAATTGGCTTTATACGTTTCAATCCCATCACTTAGATCCAACTCGGCACTATAAAGATTGAATTTGTGTGAACCTCAAAATAATTTAATTTTTTTTATACTTTTGAATAAAAAGGTACATAGTGCCATTTAAGATTTGACATTTTACCCCCCCCCCCCTGATGACTCCCCTAAATGTGCCGAAAATTCGAAAGCCACTAGAAATAGTTTCTCCTTTAGAATAAAGGAATTCATATTTCAACGTTTTTTTGAAATTCAAATCCGTTCTCAAGATAATGAGTTCCGCACCGAAAAGTTTCGGAACACAATTATTCGACTCCAAGTGGGATCTACATACCAAATTTCATCAAAATCGGCCAAACGCTAAATGGCAAAAGTACCGCTCACGGCGTACAGCAGACGAATGGGTTATTTGTTCGATTTTTGGATTCAGCGTATCTTGAAATGTCAAATATCTAATTTTGAGGGGTATATTTTTTTCGTTACGATTTACGATTTTATGAAAATACATCGAGGGTATTTGAGGCATTGGAATCAGCTATAGCAGTTTTTCTTTTAGCTTTTCTTTAAATTTATGTTGGGGTAGCTTTTCACCCGTGCCAAGAAAAGGCGTCTCAAAAATATCGATTCGAGATGATATTCTGTCTAAAAATCTAAATCTAATCTGTCTATGCTATTTAATAATGTAAACACTTACCTTCATGGTTTGATAGGACCGTCCATACGACAAGACACAAGAAATGTGTTCAGGCGAGATTTTCCTCTCAGCTCCCCATACTGGCGTCCATACCAGATTAGAAACGTTATAGTATTGACCTTCCTACGATTATCTATCTCAGTGATTACCCAACCGATGTGCCGCGAACTCCTTTAAGGGGTGCCTAAAAAATCAAGTGAAAGGAAAAAGCGATTTGAAATGACTGAAAAAGTTTTTCTTAAAAAAAAAAAAAAAAAATCGCCGCACGTGTTGCGTAGTGTTCTTCGAATCATATGTAAATTAAATCCTTATAATTTTTGTTTTTAATTTGGCTTAATGTCTCTTTAACATCTATTGGTGTTTCAAGACGGGGGTTTTAACCTCCATTCGCTGGAAACTTGCAAACCAGCTACCCACATTGACCTCACCAAGCCTAGGTTGGGCCGGAGAAAAGAGCTAACGTGGTGTTCCCAAGCGGTCACCCATCCAAGTACTGACCACGCCCGACGTTGCTTTCGTCAGTGATCTGACGGGAACTGGTGTATTAAACGTGGTATGATCGTTGGCTCCTTATAAATTAAATTCTTCAATCCCCGGCGAGGTCGGAAAATCTTCACTAATGATTGCTTATAATTTCGGGGTGCACTCAACCTGGTGATTAGTGGCCAGTGGCGGAATTAGAGATTAAAAAAAATGATTAGAAGATTGAAGAGATTATTAGTGCAGGAGGCTACTCGTAATGCTGTGATAACCACAAAAATTGTGAAAAGGCCGTTGGGCCTTACCACAAAGAAATTGTACTTTGTTTATTAATGTAAATTCAACACAAAATTTGGAAATATGTCGTTAAATTCGTTACGGGTATCCGTTCAAAAGGAATACCCACTGTTGTCAAAAGAGGCACTCCGAGTGCTTCTTTAATTTTCAGCTTCGTGGTTTTGTGAGCACGGGGTTTCTGCTGTGATCAAGAGACATCAGAAAATGCTATCATCTACTCTTGAAGATAATAAATATGTGGATTTGCCTTTCCACCTCGCATATCTGAACTAAGACACATCATGTTTTTCTTTTGTCTCTACATGGGGGAGTGGGGAAGTAGGTGTGGGGGGGGGGCTTGGCTGACGATGTGTGCCGCGAAATAACTACCTTCATGTGGAGTGTGTCGTGATGGCAAAAAGTTTGAAAACCACTGTTCTATCTATTTAGTATTTAGGTACAAATAACATACAGGGTGACATCTTGAACAGCAATTTAGCGTTGCAATCTACAATATAGAGCGTTTCAAAAAGAGTGTGCTAGTTGTGCTACTAGGCTTGGGCTATCGATATATCGGACAATCTTTCGATATTAAATATTGATATTTTATGTTTTCGATAATATCTATATTTTATTTGGATATATCGGTTTTAGATATTTTTCGGTAAAAAATATTTTAAAAAAAGAGGTCTGTTATAATTACTGATTTTCGATATCGATATATCGAAAAATGTCGATATTTTGATTCAATAATATCGGTCGATATTTATATCGATTCTTTCGATATTGTTAGATCGCGATAACGATATTTGCATTCGATATCCCAACCCCAACCCTATGCGGTACCCAATGAATTGCGATACCACAATTGGATATCGGATCTTAGCAACGCCGACAAGTCTCAGAATTCTCATCTTACCAAGCTTTGTTCATGTTCATATAGTTCAGTTTAATCTTCTGTTTGGTTAACTTAACAATTCTATTATCATTTTGATCCATTTGTCTGTCGCTCAAAGAACTGATATCACAATAGAAATATATCACATAATAGAGAGGAAGTAGATATTTTTATTTTCTTGAAATCTAAAATGAAGCGGTCTAAGCAAAAACGACTCATGTCCAAACTAGACCACTTTCCAGAAGGAAGAAAATACTGTTTATTTATATTTTTGTTCATTGTAGTTTCTGTATAGAATGGGAATATTAGTGTACTCATAACAAAGAGGAGAGACGTGAGTTGTTGTTTATGCATAGAACGATGTACATGAGAAGATTTCAAATGTGGAAGAAAAAGAATTTTGAAAATTTGGCGCTCGAGTAGTTTCTGCTCAGACCGCTTCAAATGGTTTATGAATTATTACGATTTAAAATAAAAGTAGGTATTCTTGAATAAGATAATAGCTTGTGTCTTGAATTAAGAATATTTTAAAGAATTAAATTCCAGAATTTTTATTGATTATATTATCTAATTTTATCATCGGTTATCAGTAGTTATCACCATTACTGTTTATCACTAGTTTTGCAACGTTGCCAGTATCTAGTCCAGAAACTTAAAAATATGGGATTTTTTCTGAGCCCTATCTCGAGCGTGTGCTATATATGGTTTTTTTTATCCTAATTCTGTCGTATGCTCTTTTCATAAAAATGAGCGAAAATGGGTCTAGAACCGAGGAGGAGTGTCTGGAAACCCCTTTCAAAATTTATTTTTTTATTTTTTTTAAGCTCTCTTTTTTATTGGCCATCATGGATCCATTTTGGACGATTGTACATACGCAATCGAGGTATGGCCGTAAAAAGGTTTCCTAACCTCTCAAATTGTGTTTAAATTTGGTTAAAAAAATTTAAAAGGTTGCCGGACACTCCTCCCCGGTTCCAGAAATGTGGAAAATTCGTTTTTTTTTGGTCGTTAAATTTGAAATTTCCATGCCAGTTTTAGATTCTTCATTTTCCATTAATCTTTTCATTGTCGTCACATCGCGAAACCCTAACCGTCATTTCGTTTCGACTTACAATTTTTTTACTTCGAATTTTGTTGACTAAAAATTGTTTAACTGTTTAATCTGTTTAACTGTTTAATTAAAATTGTTTAATCTTTCTCAAAGGTAAGAATAATTATCATTTTATTTTTTAAAATCTGAAACTTACATGGAAAAATCTATTTTCAGATTTTTCCATGTAAGTTTATATCTACTCTTATCATAAACGGACACGTCCTGTTTTTAATTGTCTTGCTTTTGAAAATTTTCATCTGGCAACCCTACTTGCAGTTTAGTTCCAAGCATTATACAAGTGCATGATAGTTAAATTTACTTTTTGTTGTTGTTAACGTTCTCAACGGCTCTCACTGTGTCTCCAGTTGGGTTTGATGGTCATGAGCAGCTAGCATACATAGAGAATAGCATACATACAGATACTTCAGGGTTCAGCAAGGTTTTATATACCAGTTCTGAAGGAGTATCTGGAGCAGATCCAACGGAAGAAAAACACGGTGAGTGTTTTTCTTCGCACGGTTGGAACGGTGTTGATGGTCTTTGGCCGTGTCTGAGGGCACGGGTAGCCCCGGTGCGAAGAACCAAACATCTTGAGACTAAAATTAAATTACTTTCTAATAAGAGGAAATGGAAAATGTATTCTTATTTATTTTCCTTTTTCATATCAAACATTTTTGATTGTTCTACCCATAACTTCCGTTACGGTTATAATCAAGAGAAATAAGAAATACGAGTCACTGATAGACTTCTCAAAAATGATTTCAAACTTTTTATTACACTGGAATTATTTTCACAAATTTTATTTATTAATAATACAAAACAATTATATAATTAATTAANGTTCTCTTACGATTACTGAAGTTAAGCAACCTCGGGCGTAGTTAGTACTTGGATGGGTGACCACGTGTGTAGTTAACAACAGACGCTTCGGTGCTGGAGCCTCGCAGGATGATTTTTTTCACAAGGGCGCAAACCTACATGAACTATCACTTGGTAAAACCTGGACGTTGTTTCTTAAAATTTTCATTCCTATTTATCGGTCGAATATAGGGGGATGCCAACGATCAAACTACGTTGAATACACCAGTTCTCTTACGATTACTGAAGTTAAGCAACCTCGGGCGTAGTTAGTACTTGGATGGGTGACCACGTGTGTAGTTAACAACAGACGCTTCGGTGCTGGAGCCTCGCAGGATGATTTTTTTCACAAGGGCGCAAACCTACATGAACTATCACTTGGTAAAACCTGGACGTTGTTTCTTAAAATTTTCATTCCTATTTATCGGTCGAATATAGGGGGATGCCAACGATCAAACTACGTTGAATACACCAGTTCTCTTACGATTACTGAAGTTAAGCAACCTCGGGCGTAGTCAGTACTTGGATGGGTGACCACGTGTGTAGTTAACAACAGACGCTTCGGTGCTGGAGCCTCGCAGGATGACTTTTTTCACAAGGACGCGAACCTATACATGGACAATCACTTCACGATAAATAGGAACAATCACGATAAATATTAGGAATACAAATTAAAATTTGTATTCCTATTTATCGGTCGAATATAGGGAGATGCCAACGATCAAACTACGTTGAATACACCAGTTCTCTTACGATTACTGAAGTTAAGCAACCTTGGGCGTAGTTAGGGATAGAGGAGGGGAGTACATTGAAGGGGATAACGACTAAAGTTGGGTAAGTTAAACAGACATCGTTTTATGGGAAGAATCTACGAACTTAATAGCCACACCTCGTATATACATATGATGCAAAATATTTGTCACGAAATAGCAGCTTAGGATGTTTGCTGATGGCAGTTGCATTGTGTCTGTACATAAAGATGTAAGAACAGCGAGGCGGTGACAAACGAACAAAAAGATTTTATTAATCTTCAGAATATTTACCTTAATGAAAAGAAAACTGAAGCTTTAGTGTTTGGCTTTATGAGCAAACGAATGGATATGTTTTGTCATAGAAGTGTCGACTGTGACACACTGTCTAGCACAGAGGTTCTCAAACTGGGGAGCGTGAAGGCAAGCCAAGGGGGGCGCGAGACCAGTTATTATCATTTAGTTAAAATATAAATGTAGGTACACAATTTTTTTACAAAGGTAGTTTTATTTTAGAAAATTTGAATGAAATAGCATTCAGCAACACATTAGCGTTTTGAATGAGATAGCATTCAGCAACACATTAGCGTTTTGAATGAGATAGCATTCAGCAACACATTAGCGTTTTGAATGAGATAGCATTCAGCAACACATTAGCGTTTTGAATGAGATAGCATTCAGCAACACATTAGCGTTTTGAATGAGATAGCATTCAGCAACACATTAGCGTTTTGAATGNATAGGGAGATGCCAACGATCAAACTACGTTGAAAGTTGAACATCACGTGTGTAGTTTCCAACAGAATCTTCGGTGCACGGGCCACGCAGGATGATTTTTTTCCGAGACCTTTTTGTCGGAATAAAAACGGGATCCTTTACAAATTTTAAGCTATTCATTGCAAGATTTTGAAGGACCGACTAATCCTGATGAACCCAAAGTCCTTTATGTGGGCATCATAGCAACACTTCAACAATGTTTACCTTATAATGCTACCACTTGGCGCTATTACCATAGCTACTCAATTGTCCTCTGGATTCTTTTTTTGCTTACCGTCTCCTTAACATCTATTGGTCATTCGAGACTGTGTTTCACCATCCATTCGCTGGAAACTTGCAAACCAGCTACCCACACTGAGCTCACCAAGCATCAGTTGGACTGGAAAAATAGACAGCATCACGAGGGCGCGAACCCACGTGAACAACCACATGATATAAGCCCGCTGGACTTTACCTAACTTCAGTGATCTAACGGGAACTGGTGTATTCAACGCGCCCTTCATGCTGACCCTGAGGTGGCTGAGATAGCCCCAAACACAACCAGACCTAGTAGAAGAGTCCTTATGGACATCTGGTATTTTTTTGGAAGGGTCAGCAAAGCGATTTCACCATTACAAATAAAATGTCGGTATGACCAGAAACAGTCACAAGAAGAAGAAAGATATTATTTATAAAGAAAATATTTATTGACTAAATAAATATAAAAAGATTTAACAGAATCATTAGATCAAAATAAAATACCTAGAAACCTGATGAAAATCCTTGAGAAAATAATAATGATGAGAAATGAGCAATCTGTATGGGAAACAGAAATATATATATAAAAAAATAAAAATAAAAAAAATAGAAAATATGTTCTCAATCTCTAACAAATTGGACCTGGAGACAATCTGCACAGTGTATTATACCATAGCAACCAGATATTTATCTCTAATAAATATAATTTTGATATTTTCTATTTTAGCAATACTATTTCTGATCGAAAGTTAATTTAGTTTTTCTTCTCTTATGTATTTTCGATATTTTTTAAATATAAGATTAATGAAATAGGGTGAGGTCAATGTGGACAGCTGGTTTGCTAGTTTCCAGCGAATGGAGAGTAAAACCCCCGTCTTGAATGATCAATAGATGTTAAAGAGACGTTACCTAAGGCAAATTTTAAAAAAAAATCAAATAGCGATTTAAATCAAATATATTTGGCGATCACATTGTTCAGTACGGTTTGAAGTCGAAAAAAAATTGACAAAATTTGGAATCATGACAAATAATTTTATACCACAAGGCGCCTGGCTGTATCTAAAACCCATCTGAAGCCTGTAAATGTATCTAATAGTTTGTGATAAAAGCGTATTATCCGAAATACACTTATACTTAGAGTATGTTCATTTAAATTGTAGAACATAAAGCCAAGTGTAGAACGTCAATTGAAGACACCGCACCGGTGTAAACACCAGACATGTCCATTGTTTGGAAATTTTCAGGAGATACAAAAAAACTCAAAATCTTTTGACCAGCACATTCTACAGAAAAAAAAATCAAGATAGAAAATTTTTTTTTTTTTTTTTTTTTTTTGGCGACTTGGTACACTAGCACCAATCAGACATCGTGAGAACTTTCAGAAGGATTTTCGGTTACAAGATATGTCCAGGACATTGTCTTGTTCTTGCCGTCAAATGTTTCAGTACTTATTCATCCAGACAAGTGTTTTCTCTTAATAACTCAATGAGTAGGTTCTTGCCGTCGTTGTGTACGTCTGGTTTTTGAACCAATTTAGATGCCCTCTATCAATTAAAATTAAAAAACATATTTCGAAAAAACATGGCGATTTTTGCCGCTTTTTAGCGCTTTTCGGTCTTGCTGTCTAAAAAGAAAATATTATTAAGAGCTAGAGATTTGAAATTTCGTATGTATGTCATATTTGAGGCCTAACTAGGCTCCGAAAGTTTTTGGTGCATTCAAATATATCGCTGGCGGTTTCTCTTTTGCGGTTTTTATTAATCCTGTCTAAAAAGAGAATGGTAAGAGCTTGAGACTTGAATTTTGGTATGTATGTCATAACTGGGGTCTCAGTAAACTCCGAAACTTTTGGGTGCAATCAAATATACTGCTGGCGGTTTTTACCGCTTTTTAGCGGTTTTCATTAATCCTGTCTAAAAAGATAATGGTAATAGCCAGAGACTTGAAATTTGCTATGTATGTCAAATTTAGATTCCAATTACGCCCTAGATTTTTTTTGGGGGGGGGGGGGGGGGGATTTNGGGGGGGGGGGGAGGAGTATTTTTGTAGCCAGTATAATTATAAACCCATGTGTCACATGGCCAGAGTTTTCGGTTAGGAACATTTTTAATAATGTTGATTGATAGTGGGCGACTTCAATAATCAAAAATGAACTATGACTAGTAGAAGGGGTCATTATGGCAGTGAGAAAAGCTTAATGCAAACTTCCGTATCTTGAACTATGACTAGCAGCATGGGTCATTATGGCCGTGAGAAATGCTTAATGAAAACTTCCGTATTTTGAACCGTAAGATGTTCTGTAGCTATTTCCTCCTCCGTAAGATAATCCACTGCTGTATCCACGGCTGTAGGAGATTGGTGCAGACTGACTTATGTAACTACCAGAAGAATATCCACCGCCGTATCCGCCATTGGAATAGCTAGAACCACCGAATCCAGCGCCTGAATAACTACCAGCACCGATGAGTCCAGCTCCGCTAATTGATGCACCGCTGAGTCCAGCGCTTCCTGTGAAATGTTCCAATCCTGATCCAAGATGTAAGGTGTCGTGGTGATGGATATGAGCTTGGATTCGTGGAGCTGGTGCTGAAACAATGGTTGGTCTGTCAATGTAAACTGGTTGTGGTACTGGGACGGGAACTTTTCTTTCAACATGGACGGGGTATGGTCTGGGTACCTCAACTGGGTATGGAGCAGGAACAGATACTTTGACGGGAACTCTGACCTGTACAGGTACTGGTCTTTCAACGGGAACTGGGTAGGGTCGGTCAACTTGGACGGGAACTGGTTTTCGGACTGTCACTGGGTATGGTTTGTCTACTGGTACATGGACAGGTACTCTGACTGGGTATGGTACTCTTTTTTCATATTGAACTGGGTATGGTTGTGGAACAGATACTGGTACTTGAGAATGAACGGTAACTTCTCTTACTGGAGCGGCAGCTTGTCCATAGCCTCCACCTAATCCTGCACCAATTCCTGCTCCTCCAGCACCAAATCCAGCGCCTGCACCGTTACCATATCCTAATCCAGAGTCGATTCCATTCAGTCCTGCTGCACCAGCATCAATTGTTGAGACATAGCCTGGGTATCCAGCACCGATTTCAGCATCATTGAGAGAACCGGCTGAACCTTCATTGGCAATGTAATCTCCCGCGCTAGCTCCACCATAGCTTCCGGAAGAAGGTTGGAAACCTCCATAGCTGATTTGTGGTGGAGTGAGAACTTCGGCTGCGTCACCATAGCTTGCTGCTGAATTGTAGCTGGCGTCTCCACCACCATAGCCTAAGCTAGCTAAACCTCTCTTTTCTTGTTTTGATACTTTGACATCAGCATTGATTTTTTTCTCCTCAGCAAGTGCCACAGCGGCTAACACCAAAACACATACTAGTGACTGAACCAGTTGCTCTCTAGATTATATAAACAATTAACAAGATCACCTAATACAGTTAAAGTTCAAATCACTACTGATATTATATTATCTATGATTAATAGGTCATATCTCATAGAAATTATTGATTGACATCCAAGTAAAGGAAGTCATCATAAAAAAAAAGACCATCTGTCTGAGTGACTGAACCAGTTGCTCTCTAGATTATATAAACAATTAACAAGATCATCTAATACAGTTAAAGTTCAAATCACTACTGATATAATATAATCTATGATTAATAGTTCTCATAGAATGGAACCGGTTTTCTTCATCTTCTATCTTGTTGCTCGTTGCCAAATTAATGTCTGTGTTGACAAAATATGCATAAATAATTCATTGCCTATTGCTTACATAAGTAAATAATGACATTATCGTATTAATTATGACGTTAGTCAACAGAAGTGGGTGATATATGAGACTAATCCTATACTAGGCGAGAGGAACTGGTTCAGTCACTTAGACTAGTATCTAGGCGCAAGGCAGTGTGTCAGGCCAAGTTCCCGCCTAACGCACGCCGTGTGTACACGAAACATTTCACGATGTTTACATCCCCCTCATAACTCTGCCCTATTTTATGATAATTTTTTGTAATTTAAAACAGAGATTATTTACTGACCCAAAATGACTAAAACAGAGATCAAATAAAACAGAGATTATTTACTGACCCGAAAGTTTCAAACTCCAAAGTTAAACAGACCCTGAGATACGGGGGTTAAAAAAAGTGATTTCATGGTACTCCACAGACTGACTGACTCATCAAAATTATTTTCAGGATGATTTTTTTTTTTTCAGGATGATTGCCCCGGGTGTACAAATAAAGGGAAAAATTGAAAATGTACACTTTTCCCCCATTAGACCCCCGGGGGGAAGTGAAAGCTGTTTTCTGTATCTGTATTATGTTTGACTTCCAGTGTAGGCAGAAGCGTGAAAGTTGGCAGGATGATTGGCCCTGGTGTACAAATAAAGGGAAAAATCGAAAACGTACACTTTTCCCCCATTACACCCCCGGGGGGAAGTGAAAGCTGTTTTCTGTATTATATTTGGTTTCCAGGTGTAGGTAGAAACGTGAAATTTGGCAGGATCATTGGCCTTGGTTTTTTCCCTATTGGGCCCCTTCTCCCCCCCGGGGTGGAAAAAGAACACTGTTGTATTATATTTGACTTATTTATTGATATCTCCGATTTGTAAGGTGATACATAGAATATGTTATGATGAAATTGAAATCAAGGGATGTTTGATTATCTTTATCAACTAAGTGAATTGCCTACTTTTACTATTATTACTGCCCATACGGTGATTTTAAATGAAAGAATAATAGAGGGGCCCGTAAATTATTATCGCCGGCCCTGGACTCCATCGAAAACAATGATGTATATTAGAGGTGGTCACCCACTGATGAAAGTATCAAATTCCTTGCAAGAACATTGTCATTTGTAAAGCATACAAAGTGTTGAAATGGGTAGGAAGCTATACTGACTGACCTACTTGGGATGACTGATTTTTTACAAAACCTGATGGATCTGATTTTTTGCAAAGATATAAAAAATCAGGTTTTGGTTGACACGAACTGTCAAAAAAATAAGGGCATTTATATTGAAGTAAATTAGAAAATGAATATATTGAAGTAAATTAGATCACTGTAGCATATTGCTTTCATATGTATTGTGGCATTTTTTTACTAGACAACACAGCACTACAAGGTAGATATAACAGAGTTTAATGAACCTTCGGTATCGTCACGAATTTGATATTTTATATTTACGTAGAATCCAAAAATCGCATAAAAAAAAAAATCCGTTTTTCCGCCGTACGTTGTGATGGGCACTTTTGCCACTTATCACGGACCGATTTGGATGAAATTTGGTATATAGGTCCTTTGGGTGCAATCGAATACACCATTGGCGGGTTTTTCCGCTTTTTAATTTGGGGTCTCAGTAAACTCCGAAACTTTTAGGTGCAATCAAATATACCGATGGCGATTTTTACCGCTTTTTAGAGGTTTTCATTAATCCTGTCTAAAAGGAGAATAGTAAGGGCCAGAGACTTGAAATTTGGTATGTATGTCAAATTTAAGATCTAATTTTTTTTTGGAGGGGGGTATTTTATAGCCAGTCAAATAATAAACACATGTGTGATATTGGCAGAGTTTTTCTTTGAACGTCTGTCTGTCTGTTCCACATTAACTCTCGAACGCCTTGTCCGATTTTGATGAAACTTGGTATGGACATATACTATTTTTATTAGAATTAGTGGATATGTTTTTAGGCTCTCCATTGAATCTCCCGCACTCTCAAACCAACTGCCTCGTGGATTCGTAACCCGCGGGTTGTTGGTTCGAATTCAAATCCATCTCCTCCTCTTCGACACAAGATTAGAAATAGAATGTTTAGAAGAGGGTCATCATCATAGGTTAACAGCCGTGGGGCTGGTTTGCAACAACTCGCCATGAATTGTTGATACTAAAGAATCCTTACGGATGATGCACTAGCTTTTCCTTGCTTTCTGCATGGGTAATGGAAAAGATATTGTTTCCGACCCTTCCTTTAGTCGCCTTTTACGACTGGCATGGACTTGGGTGCTTTGGAAGTATTCTTTTTAAGTCCCCCTATCTACTGGGAACATAGGAAGGATATGATGCAGTAGCTTCTCCTTGCTTTCTGCATGGGTAATGGAAAAGATATCGTTTCCGACCCTTCCTTTAGTCGCCTTTTACGACTGACATGGACTTGGGTGCCTTGGAAGTATTCTTTTTAAGTTCCCCTATTCACAATCTACATATATTTTTTTATGTGGGGGGACGGCAGACCAAATTAGTTGAGTAAGTTGAGCGCCTTAATTCTGTAGTAGCTTCTTCTTGGTTTTTTCATGGGTAATGGAAAGGATATCGTTACTGACCCTGTCCTTAGTCACCTTTCACGACCGGCATGGACTTGGGTGCCTTGAATGTATACTTTGTAAGTCCACTATCTACAGTGGGCTACATAATGTCTATATAGAGGAGGATGTCTATATATAAAAAAAAACGCTTTAAAAACCGCCAGTGGTGTATTCGATTGCACCCAAGTTTCGGGGCACAAGTAGAGCAGATGGGACCTATATACCAAATTTCATACAAATCGGTCAACGCCATGTGGCAAAAGTGCCCATCACGGCGGGTGGCGCGGCGTACGGCGGGCAAACGGATTTTTTTTTATTCGATTTTTAGATTCTATCTTGAAACGTATAATANGAAACGTATAATATCAAATTTTGAGGGGGGGGGTATTTTTTTTTTTCGTGACGATTCCAAAGGTTCATTATTGAAAAACCAAAAATAATCAAGATATATGTATACTTACAAATAATTTCATTTTGCTTAAAAGATCCAAAAGACACTAAAAATCACAAATAGAAAGAATTAACTTTATATTCAAACTATAATTTCAAAAAAATTAAATTTAAAAGAATTATAATTTTTAATAAAAATTTAATTCTCTACTGACAGACTATACCAGTAGACTCTGCCAAGAAGATTTGGTGACAATGTGGACAAATCCAAAACATATATATATATATTATAACATATAGTATGCTTAAAGTATATATGCATATTATATTGAATAATAAATATTAAAACAAGTTTGTTAAATTATTACGTTAAGAGCCATCTTCAATTTTTTGTTTATGTTTTTTTTTTGTGTGTAGAATTGGTCATTTAAAAATAAAACCGGATTTTGATAGGAATTGTGTAGGTATTATCTTCATAACTAAAGCTACACTCTGAAATATGTAGAGATATACCTGGAAACGTAATAACTGAGTCAATCTATATATATAAAAGTGAATGTCTGTTTGTTTGTTTGTTTAT